>APFE030758389.1:96771-121580 GCA_000404065.3 Pinus taeda | reverse complement strand
AAATAATAAACAAACAGGGTATCAGGCTAATTGTTGTCAAGGTGGAGATTGTTGAGATTTTTTGTTTCATATATTAGGCAAAAATCTCTAATGTATGACAACAATAGGAATTTTGTTAGTAGATTAGCTCTAGGTTGTTGGGAGAGAGTTAATGCATCCTATATTTGTTGTGAGAGGATTTATGAGGCAGTTAGATTCTCTTAGCTATAAAACAGATATCCATAAGGATTTTTTGAGAGAGTTTGTGAGGAAATTGATTATTTTTTTGTAATCTCCTGTTTGATAATAAAGATTGCCGATGCCTATGTTTGGTGGACGTAGCCCAGATTGGTTGGGTGAACCACGTTAATCTGTTGTCTCCTGTGTATGGTTCTTTGCTGTGTATATTTGTTTATTTGCTGCACATTTTTGCCTCTAACAATTGAGAAGAGAAATCCTCTGCTCCACATTTTCCCTTTATTCTTTGTCATGGTATAAGAGCCCTAAGTTGCATAAGACTCCTCGCGAGCAGCGTTTCAATTTTTTTTTGTCGAAGGGTCATCTGAGTTCGTGGATGAAAAGTCGAGGAGAAAATGCGAAAGCAATGTGAATTTCGCACATAGGAAGAAAGAGAAGTGTGTCGCTTTCGCACCTTTGAAGAAAGAGCACTTACGCACAACAGTAAAAAAGAAAATGCATAAAGTGTAAAATAGTTACTATAATGTGGAATTTTTCTAGACTATCGTACTCTTCTCGTCCACACAGTGCGCAAAGTTTTGCACAGGAGCCATGTGGGGAGTTGCAGACAACACCAAGCCGAAGTTAAACAAAGGGAATGATTTTATAAAGATACCCTTGCCTCTTCATATGAAGCCTAATTATAAAAAGGTAACATAAATCAAGTTGTTTAATTAAGGGCTCCATGGAGTCATATTTGAATGAAGTTCGAACGAAAATGGAAAGAAACCTTCCCGTTTTTTTCATTAATTGTTAACTTCTTTTATGTGAAAGTTAAACGAGAGGGAGCACGAATTTCAATGGGAAGGTTTTGTTAATTTAAAATTTTTGTCATGGCATTTGTTGAGGAATACTTAAGGACAAGGGTGATCCATTATTTGGGAGGCTGTGTTATGTTTTATTAAAACAAAACTACTTTGAATACTATTTTTTTTCATTTTTTTTTAAACTTGAAATTGTTATAAAAAAGGGGTGGTGCATGTTATCACAGTTTTTTTTTTTTAATTGGGATTTTGTTATTGAAACAAATAAGAGTCTTTCTTTTTTTCTTTTCTTTTTTAAAGAAAAGGGCATTGCATTGTTCCAATTAGTTTTGGGCATTGCGATTTTCTTTATGAAATATTTTGTGAAAGTGTTACCTTTGTGAAAAGTTATAGACTCATTTTTTTTCGGCGTTGAGCAATAGCGGTATCATCTCAAAGATATTTTTGTTATAGAAAACTATTATGTTTTTAATTACATTTTGTTGTTAAGATACATTTAACCAATGTTCAACAAATGGGAAAAGCCAAGAGGCTAAGAAAGTTGAAGCAATAGCAAGAGATGTTTGAATTTTTTTTTGAAAGATTTGGAAATGAAAAGGAGTTTGAGTGTACGGGGGAGTAATCTGGTTGAAGATGAAGCATTTGGTGAATCTAGCAACAGAGCTTGTTCATGACAATATGGGGAATTTAGCAACAGAGCTTGTTGGTGACAATATGGTGAATCTGGCAACAGAGCATGCAAATGAAAATTTGGTCAATCTAGAAATAGAACTTGCTAATGACAATTTGGTGAATCTAGCAATAGAGCTTGATGATGACAGTGAAGCTACCATTGAATGAGTCGATCCTATGGGGAATCCATCAATTAATATTTTTTTTTATGTAAAGTTTGATGAAGAATTATTTCCTAATGATGAATGGTTGTGGATGTTGCAACAATCATATCGACATGATGTTATTTGGTGAGAAAAGCCCACTCCAGTCTGAAAACCAAGTGGAAGGAAACCTGTTTGCAGTAGCATAGGTTAGTAAAGAAGTGGAAGAGAAAGAGACAGAGAAAGATAAACGTAGAGGCAGAGGCAAAGAAGGAAGCCCACAAAGAGAAAATAGAAATAGAGGCAGAGGCAGATAAGGAAACAAAACATCAGATAAATCTCATTACAAAGTGGGAAGGAACATAACCAATATGGTTCTGCACATGTTTTTACACTTACCATTGATTTCCAATGTGAAAGTAAATAGGATTATTATGAAGAAGAGTAAAAGTTTCTTGAAACATGGCTTACAACACCATGTCTTGATGAATAATGCATAGAGGTTGCAATAATAAACCTTGAAGATAGCATGGATGATGAAAAACTTAATGAAGTTTTCATGCATTGCAGTCATAAAGAGATGAAATTGTATGATGGACTTATGTTGCAACAAAATATTGATGATGAAAAGAACAATACAGAAGATGACATGTGGCAATAGTCCACATACAAGTCAATTTTTGAAGAAGTCCACGACATTCTTAGACAACCTAGAACAATTGAAGACCTACACCAGCAAATGAATAAATTAAGGTTTGAAGGATGCAACAAAAAGAAAAAATTTAAAAAAATTTAAAGGCTACATGATCTGGAAGAAAGGAAAAAGAAAAGGAAATTGTATTTTTTTTTTTAATTGTAAGCTTAGCTGAGACATAGACCAACAAGTATCTTAGTTTAGATTTTTGTGGTTGTAATTAAGGGTCGAGTGATCACATCCTTCCAAAGTTTTATTAAATGGAAAATATTTCTCCAATATGTAATCTTTTCCATTGATTAAAAAAAAAAAAAATAACTGTAAACCTACATCCACCCTAAGTTGAAATAAGTATGTCTATCAGTATTATTATTACAAAAATGGGAGGTGGCTCCCTCGTTTCATGTCCAATGTATCTCTACCATACAGTGTGACATGTTAGTCATGTAGTTGCTACATACTTTCCTTCAATTGAATATATTGTCACAATAGGTTGTTTCTTGGATACCCATTCGATTAAAATTATAACTAAATAGAATGAATAACCAAAATTCCTCTTTTGATCATCAATGTTGATTGCAAAATTAGTATCTCTTTACTCAACAAGAATATTATCTTTGAAAGTGGAACACTAAATTCCATAATATGTTATTCCAATAATGTATTTTAAGATTCTTTTAGCAACCTTCCAATGAGAGTATTTGGGAGACTCCATAATTTTGGTTATTAATAATAAGTTATGCATAACATCTGGACTGGTAGCTATAACATGCATCAGGCTACTTGTAAGTCTTTTTGTACAATCTAGGATCAATTATTGATCTCTTATCTACTTTACTAAGCTTTGCATCTTTTGGAATTGATGTATCTTATGGTTCTCTTTTATCCAATTTGAACCTTGGTACCCTTAAATAATTTGTCTACCACTACCATAATAGAATCATGTAGTTTTCATGTCCAAGGTAATCCAGTAATAAAGTATAAGGAAATCACCTCTCATTTCCACTTTAGTACAGGCAGGGGGTTTAGTACCTTGGCTGGGGATTGGTGTTCCACTTTCACCTGCTCACATTATTAGCATCTTCCCAAGTATTCAACAACTTCTTTCTTCATTCCAGACCAGAAATTTACATTTTTAAGAGAAATGATCATCTTTTGATACCCTGAGTGAGCTGAAAAGTGTCTCTTGTGGTGTTCATTTGATATTAATCTTTTAATTGTATCTACATTTGGGACATAAAATCCATCCTTGTATGTTAGCATTCCACTTTTACTAATTGCATAATCAAATAGTTTTCTTTGTTTAGATTTCGTTTTTAGATTTTCACAAAGATAGTTATAATTATTATCTTCTAATGCTGCCTCTTTGATATGTTCAATAAAATTTGTCTCAATTTGGCTTAGTATCACTTCATATACTTGCTTCAAACTTTGACTTATCACATCTTCCACCTTGTTTTTTTCCCTTTTGTGTGTTTGATGTTGAAATCATACTCACTCAAGATAGCCATCCATCTGGCCTTCCTGGCATTCATTTATGGTTTTTTGAAAAAATACTTTAGGCTTACATAATCAGTTATCAAGGTGATTTTTTTACAAATTAAATAGTGTCTCTACATTTCTAGTGTGTGGATTACTACTTCCAACTCAAGATCATAAACTACATAATTTTTTTTCAAGATTTTTAGTTTACGGGATTCATAAGCCACTACATGTCATTCTAGCATAAGTACACCTCCCAGACCTTACAAGAAAGTGTCATTACACACCTCAAAATATTTACCAATATCTATTATTTTCAGCATATGGGTAACAATAAGTAAACATTTCAATTTCTCAAAGCTTTCTTGACACTATTGCACCTATATGAATTTCACCCCTTTCTTTTGTAAGAAGGTTATAAGATATGCCAACTTAGAAAATCATTCTATAAATTTGTAGTAATAACTAGTGATTCTCATGAATGACCTTACATCTACCACATCTTTTTGAACTACCCAATTAAGAATGGTCTTTACTTTTTCGGGATCCACTATTATCCCTTCATTTTATATTACATGCCCAAGATATTGTATATTTCTTGGTAAAATTCACATTTGAATTTAGCATAAAGTTGGTGTTCACATAAGTTCTATAGAGTTATCTCCAAATGCTTCTTATGCTATTCTCAGGTCTTTGAATATACTAAAATATCATCTTTAAAGAAGCCTCAATTCTATAATATGAAATTGTTCAAGAATTTGTTGAACACAATGTTCATCAAACACATGAAGATAGCAGGTGTATTCGTAAGTCCAAAAGGTAACATCGTAATTTTGTAGTGTCCATACCGAGTTGAAAAGGTTGTTTTTGATATGTATTCTTCTTTAATTCTCCACTAGTGATAACCATATCTAAGATCTATTTTAGAGAACACAGTAGCTCCATCGAATTTGTCAAGAAAATCGTCTATTCTGGTTAAGGGATACTTATTTTTAATCGTCAACTTCTTCAGCTGATGGAAACCAATACATGTCCTAAATGTTTCATCGTTTTTCTTAAGAAATAAGATTGGTGCACCCCATGGTGACACACTAGGTCTAATGTATGCTTTGTTTAATAATTATTGCAACTAGATCTTCAACTCCATTATTTCTAGTACAATCATTGGATAAGGAGCCATTGATACTAATGTTTCTCCTAGTATAAAATCTATGTAAAAGTTTATCTTTCTCTTAGGTGGTAAAATAGGAATCTCGTCAGGAAATACATGTTGATAATATCTTATAACCTCTAACTCATCTATGGACTTAGCTGACTTATCTTGTGAGTAGTCTTCCACCTGGATAGAAAACATTTGGCATTCTTTCCTTGCAACCATCTTTAATTATTGCATATATATGGCACACAAAAATGGGCCTAGGTATTCCCCTAATGGTTTGAGTTTCTCCATTTTCTATTTTACAAGTAATTGTTTTATCAAGGAAATTAACAATTTCCTGGCACCCCTCCAACTAGTCCATTCCTATCAGAACATCATATGAGCCTAGAGGTAATATGTTTAAATTCACAGTAGTATGATTTCTATTTAATATATTTGGGCATGCCTTTACCCAACTAGTAGCGTTTGTTTTTGTGTCAATGGTTAACCAAACCAACCATGAATTTTTGTATTTTTAAGCCTTTAATTTACATTTTTCTATAACATGAGGGCTAACATAACTCAATCTAACACCATGCTATATTAATAGAGAAAAAAATTGGTTAAAGACAATATCATCTATCTCCACCGTGGTGGATTGGTGCTCTACTTAGCACTCTTCCAATGTTGCACTGATACATGGAATATTTCTAACCACATCATTGATAGTGGAGGCCTCTTGAATATTTTATAAATGTTATACTAACCTCATGTTATAGGAACAATTTTATAGAGGTTCGTAGTAAGTGGGGTTCACTATAACCTTAACATTTCAAAGGATTTTTGTATTTTCTATTAAATCCTTTGTTAAATTCAATCTATTTAGACTTGATATGAACCTATGCTTGAGTTATTTGGTTCTGATTATTACTCTTATTGAAGCTCTAATTTTGATTCCCCTTACCATATTCTTAAATTGTCTAGGTTTCCCTCCTTTTCCACCTTGGAAAAATCTATACCTCTTCTTATTAGGCCATGATTTTGAGTTCTTGTTTCTCTACTTGGTTTGTTGGTAGAAAATTCTTACTTTTCTAATAACCTTGTCCATGGTTTTGGGGTTACCATATTTGATTTGTTCCTTAAAAGAGAGTGGGAGGCAATGTATGAATCCTTATACCTTTCGTTTTTCTTCCCTTATGTAGGGAACATATCATAAAGGGTGAGTGAATTTGTTTATTGACTTTTCCATTGACATCTAGCCAAGTTTTAAATCATGGAATTCTTTAGCCTTATCATCAAATAATGCTTGGTGAAATATTTTTCTTCAAATAGTCATTGAAATTCCTCCCAATTAACCTCTCTACCCAACTAAGTTATGAATTTTTCTGAATCCTTCCCACTACAGGGAATTTTTTACCTATAGTTGGTAAGTGTCCAACTTTCCTTTTAGTTCAGTAAAATAGTCTTAAAATTGAAAATATTTATTTATATTGAGCAACCATGATTCTACTACTTCTTCAGATTCCCCAACATCTATTAGGGATCTGATAATTTTAAATTATCCTTGTAACTCCATTTTGGGCTTCTTTCAAGTCTTAGGATAAAAAATTGATGAGTTTTTCTCCTTCGCTTTATATTTTGCTTCCTTACTTTCAGCCATATCTCCATACGCCTTATGTTTTGAGGTTCCAACTCTGTTTTGTTCCCCTCTCATTGTATCTACAGTCTTAGAATTTTACTTTTTTATCAAATTTTTAATCAACTGCTCCTATTCTACGCTCGCTTGTAGTGGTTGTTCATGTCTAACACAAAGATTCACTATTTTTGTTTGTAAATATTTCATCATATTCAATAATTCTCTAGTTGGTACTTGACCCAAATGAACATATATTTATTCTTATCCTATATGAATTTCTCTATGTGGTTTTTCCATTATCTTATCCTTTTGTTTACTCTTCCTTTTATTTTATGTAAAATAAAGCATTCATTTGTTATATGAAGTCATGGTTAGCACAAAGATCATAATATTTGATTTAGGTCTTTTAACTTCAAGGATGCATACACAATTGCATATAAAAGAGCATATTAACCAAGTAACTTAACACATGAAAAATAAGCAAAAATCATAAAGAAACCATTATATCAAAGGCACAAAAACAATTTGCTTATGGAGTTCACCCAATGTGAGATACGTATCCAAGCCCTGCTTAAAGTGAGGATGCGGTCTTTTATTAAGTGGAATAAAAGAAATCAGTTACAAGCAACTTTACAAAAATGACCCTTATACCTCCAATTCGGATGATGGCCTAAAAATGGAGACCTTGGCTCGAGAAACAGACCACATGGTTGATTTTGGGCATTAAAACATGCAAAATCAACTACAAACTTATCAAATTCTGACACTGCCACCTATGGCCCTCTAAAGGAACTTTTTTAGCATCTTGGAGATTCCCTCACTCAAGGTTCCACTGCCTTTAGTCACTTAGGGTTTTGTCGTCTGCCCTCCGTCGATATGTTTCGAATGCATTGGATTGAGTTTAAATACATGTCGGCGTGGTGGAGTTAACAAGGCACAGTCCTTGGCTCATTGGTAATCGTCGACAACATTAGAATTCAGTTAGGGGTGGGCTAGGTTCAAAACCCATCGCTCCACATTTTGGCTTAGATGTCTTATAAACATAGCTTAATTCATTATCGATCACAGAAGCTTGAATACAAAACATAGCACACAATTTTTCACTGTCACATAATGTGGTTTAAATGGAATGCGAGATTGCCTAATTAGCGAGCCAACCCATGTGAGTTGGGCAGTTCGATCCCTGTTGGTCCCATAACACATATGCTGGTGACATCTGTTGGGTCAAGCGGGTCCATCGGTCGGTGGCCCACCAACCCATTAAAACATTATGTGTGTGTGTACCATTGGACCATTGGGCGCTGCTGGGTTTGACAACCCATCACCCAAAAATATAACTTTTTTAAATTTTTTTGAACCATTAATTGTTTTTTTCTGCCGGAAAAAAGGGATATTAGAAAAATTAAAGAGGTGACAAATTTACCCGTTCTGACTGTCGTTTTCCATGCACCATGACTTTGTCAAATTTTTTCCTCATTAGTGATTGCCACTTGGCCAAGTTTTACGATAACTTTGACCAGCTATAACTTGAGCATACAAACACATATTTGAGTGTCATTCGCACCATTGGAATCAGGGCGACGAGCACTACGATCTGGTCATGGTTTCACTTCCATCTGAGGAATTTGACTTTTGAGCTATTTTCAAGGCCACTTCTATTTTTGGATCTACCTAGACCATTACTCCCCACTAATGAGATTTTTTACTACCAAAAGCTTTATCAGTAAATTGGAAAGTGAGGGAAATTCTCCCTCACTTTCTCCTTTTCCATCTGTTAGCACTCCTTAGTTTTCCAAGGCTGAGAAAGGAAACCATAGAGGCAACCTTAGACCAACTTTCGATTTGGTAGCTAGCCTTACCAAATCAGAGAGAGATCTCTAAATATCATGTTCACAGCCAATGGAAGTGACAGGAGAAAATCAGGGTTTTAGGCTAGGTATTCATCTCATTAGGATTTTGAAATGGGGTTAGCTAGATCAAGGTTATAGATCTAGGAACTAGGTTAGGGTTTCAAATGATCAATTGCAGGGATGAAAATGAGGCAAGGTAGGTATGTTTAGTGACATATTTGGGTTTTCATTGTGGTATAGGGTTGAAAAATGAAGGATCAAAATGATCAAATGACTATGAATTCATTCATCAGAAGAAATAGAACACAAACATGAAGATCTCATCAAAACATAGCATAAAACTTATGAATTATGGTTCAAAACTAATGAGATGATCACATGAAAGAATAAATATGGTTGCAAGTAGAATTAAACATTCAAATTGATGATAAAACTAATAAGAAACATTATCAATAAGCATACCACAGGAATCCCAAGATTATAGCTGCAATTGTCTTTAATATCACTCTAAAATGGTGTACAATAGCTCTACACCATGATTACCAAGTATCTAACCTCTCTTTTGACTTCATTTAGTCTACATATAGATGAAAACAATCATTCCTCCTCTCATGGGTCGAATCCTACCTTCTAGGAACTAATTACAATATTCTCTCCAATAATGCAAAAACCTAGGGAGGTTAGAAACCAACTCCCTTTTTACGCTAACTCACTTAGTTTGACTTTGAAAGCATTGACTATAAGGAAATTAACTCTAACCATCACTAGAATATTTAATTACATCATGCAAAATCATTAAAAGACTAATTACATCGACCAAAGCTAACTCTTGATCGTGAAAACTCATAAACAAACTTCTTTCATAGAAGTGTTGTGAAAATTGCAGAAGCGCATCATGTGACAGCAGAAGCTCACCGAATTTTGGAAAGATGTTTTGAGGACTTTGGTGGATATCTGATCTTAGATGAAGGGTGGTATAGGTAGATTAGGATGTCTGTTATACCTCTAGAGCTTTAAATCACCAAAAAATCATCTCCAAGACACCTCAAGACTCATTCTACCACAACTACTCCGGAAATACGATGTGTGCCTCAAAACATTGGCAGAAGGGTGAAAATTTGATGGTTTTTGAACTTTTTCTGCAAATTCATGAGCTAAAAAGAGACATAAAGTGGATTTCTAAAATGTACTAGTCAAGAGACACCCGCACATGCTTACCATTCTTCATTTGGAGCCTTTTAGAAAAATCATAGCATGCTACGTTTATGTAGGGTCAAATTTCTACATTTTTTTATAAAAATAACAATCAAAGATGGAGTGATATCTCTGCAACCATAACACTTTGTACAAAAAGGGGAGAGTTTTTTGTAGATAAGGTCATTTTGAAGAAAAAAATGTCTCAGTTTTGTGATATTCATTCCCATCTTTTCAGAATCCAAGTTTGAAGTTGGTCACTAAAAAGGCAGTGAATCTTGCAGAAACGCAACAAAAGTGTAGTAGAAGTTTGGAGGGTATTTTAGAGGCTTTCTCGGATGAGTTTTTGGAAGAAAAAAATATGTTTTGAAAACAGATGATGTCTAATACACCATGGAGTCATCAATCATTGCAAATACCTCCTTGAAACCCTTTGAAAGTTGCCTTGAAGTCAAATTGTCCCAAAAGCGCAGCAAGTGGCTTGAAATAGTGGCAGCAAGGTGTAACCTTGATTAGGATAATAGTAGTTGAGGCTATGACCTATGATAACACTGAAAATTTAACCCCTACTATGGTGGTGTTGTTCCTCTTGAAATTGGTGGAAAATAGGCTAGTTAGCTCACAATGGTGGCCCACCTGTTGTACTTTCTCACAAAACCATAGGCAACCTACTTGTTAAAATGACCTCTTGATGAACTCTGAAGCATTGATTTATTGCATATGATTTGGATCATATATTGAGATCCATCCCCACTTGTTTTATTTATTCTTTTCACTGGCCATGCTATTGGCTTTGCTTGACTGAAAATCCTAGTTTGAGAGGAGAAAGGGTGGGGATCTAGGGCTACAAAATAGGGGAAAGAGAGCAACTAGTTTAGTGAGGGAAATGGAGGGGATAGGAGTTAGGGAAAATTTAAGGGGTAGGGGTAGATGTTATGGATACTTTTCCAGTTGAATTTATTAGAATGTGTGAGGGAAGAAGGGGAAAAAATGAAAAACACAGTGAAAATCTAGAAACACAGCAAAAGCATAGCGAGGGCTTGGGTTTTTGGGGAAAAATGATGGGATGAGGGAAATAGGTATGGGAAATGGGGAGGGTTTAATAAGTGTATACAAGTTTATTTGGGTAGGTAACTAGGTAACTTCTCCTTGGCATGAGGTAAATACCATTAAAACTTAAAAACATGATATAAAACCCTAAGAGAGGGATTTCATCATTTTTTCAAGGAAATCACTACATGAGAGGGCTGATGAATGCTTCACTTACCATTTTAGGAGTGTTGAAAACTTATTCAATGATAAATAACATGTTTCTTTCTTTCTTTAACCTTCAAACTGAAAAACACAATGAATGTCTAGAAGCGCAGCGTGGAGGCAGTAAAAACGTAGCAAGCTGATGGGCAAGGTGTTTTGATGATGAAAATCGATGCTCTGATGGTTGAGATGAGGCCAAATGGTGGATAAGAGCTCTTAGAGGATGAAATGAAGTTGTTTAATGCTTGGATGGTATTTTAATAGCTTGAAACTCGATTTTTTGCTTTGGTGGTGGTGTGACATTATCATGTACTTTGAAAAATGACTGGATGAGGTAGTGTACTGCAACTTTATTAGTTTGTTTGGAATGGTTACATATCCATGTGGGGTAAATTTAACTTGGTATCTTTTTGAAAAACTTATCCCTAATTAATAACTCCCATGATGGTGACACTGATGATGACCAAGACACTCATTTGATGACCTATCATATGGAATGATGACTTGAACATGATCTTTTATTACCTTGAAAATGGAGGGAGTAGTGATGACCTAGATAGAAACCAATAACAATTTGACAACCAAAAGATATCAAATTTTATTTGAAAATTTATATGAAATTATAACAATTTTACCTAATGACCCTTTCGATCACATGGAAAGAGTACATTTCATCACTAGAAGTAATGGACACTAACACCATCCATCAAGCCTTACTTGGATGCATTCCTTTGAAGCCAACAAGAAGGTACTCCACGTCTCCCCGTCATGAATTCTTGATCATTCTATCGAGAATGATGTCCTCTAGTAGCTTATCCAAGTATTCTGGTCAAAATCATCCACTGTAGGAACTTGTCCAACCTCTTCGGTGTCCATGATCAAGAGAGGCTCATAAAGATTCAAATTTCAACATTCACCATTGAGTACATATGTATGTATGATGAAAAATTGAGATGAAAGGCATTGTCTCCAATCTTCTCTAATATGGTGAATGGGCAATATCGGATCGGTCGCAACTTCTTTTCTTCCCCTTTCATCCTGTCTTCACTGATGTGGATCCACAATTTGTCTCCAACCTAGAATTGGTGATTGACTTAGTGCTTGTCATGTTGGGCTTTGTATTGAGCTTTACATTTCTCCAACTATTCTTGCACTTCTTGGTGAATCATTCACGCTTTTTTCTTGTCATATTTCCCATTGGAATCTTCATCTCTCCTGAAGACCATCTCTAAGGGATCTTGTAGTAAATAACCAAATCATGTCTCTAACGGTGAGCTCTGTGTGGATGAATTCATTGCTTGGTTTTACGGATGTTGTACATAAGGAAGTTTCTCGTCCCACAACTTGGGATTCTTTCCACAATAGCCTCGGAGTAAGTGTATCACTATGCAGTTGAAAACCTCTATTTTTCTATCAGTCTGTGGATTAAATTTCACTCTCCTCTTCAACTTTGTGTCCATCATTCTCCATAAAGTCATCCAAAAATCTCCAAGAAAGTGAGAGTCTTGATCAAACAAAATGGATGTGGACATCCCAAAGTGGACCCATACAGATTGGAAGAAGAGATGGGAAGTATTCTCTGTAGTAACCTTATTTTTACAAGGAATTAATAAGCACATTTTCCTAAACCGATCCACAACAACATACAAATAGTTATGACCTCTCCTAGACAAAGGAAAACTGCCTACAAAATCCATCGACACACTTTCCCATGGATGACTTAGAATAGGGAGTGGTGTGTAGAGCCCCAATTTTATATTAGTGAGCTTTCTAAATGAATACAACACATATCCCTTTGCATATCAGTCCCAATATTTTTCATCTGAGGCCAACAACACGACCTCTACAAATGACACAAAGTTTTCCCTACACCAAAATGACCTGACACAAGAGAGATATGTGCCTCTCTGATTACATGTATTCATTCATTTATGGGGATTTAAAGGTTTCCATGGTGATAAAACAAATTTCCCTACAAATAGTAATTATCCACCTATGATCCATGAGTCATCTTTGCATAAATCTCCTTTAAATCATCATCATCAACATATTCTTCAGCATAACTTTCAAAAGATAAAGAGGCATTTCGAAAAACTATAGATGCATAAATAGGAGGGCAAGAAATCATATCTACCACTTTATTGTTGGTGCTCTTTTTGTATTTTATTACCAAGTAAAACTGCTAAAGGAATCCCATCCATCTAAAATGATTTGGTTGTTGAAACTTGGCATGTGACTAAAGGTACTATAAGGGTTGTTGATATGTGTGAATGATAGTCTCCTTTCTTATCAAATAATGCTTCCAATTCTTCATGCTTTGAACCAAGGCATATAACTCTTTTTCGTATGTGGGATGGTTCACAACATCTTGAGAGAATGTCCTTGAATGGTAACATAGAGGTTTCCTTTGCTACATCAATACTTCTCCCATGCCATACACACATGCATATGTCTTGATCTCAAAAGGCTCTTGGAGGTTAGGTAAGGCCAAAACTCGTGCGATACTGGTCTTCTCTTTGAGTGTATCAAATGCTCTCTTCTAATTTCCTCCCCACTGAAAGGTTTGCTTCAGACTCGTCAATGCATATAAGGGGGATGCAATGATGGAGTAGTTGGAAATGAACCTTCTCCAGTATTGTACTACACCCAAAAATCTACGAACCTCTGTAACATTGGTGGGTTTAGGCCAATGTACAATCACAAAAATTTTAGAAGGATCTATTTTCAATTGTCCACTACCGGCAATGTGACCCATGTAAACCAAAGAGGTCTTCCCAAACTCAAACTTAGACACTTTGACATACAATTTTTCTTTTTGAAGAAAATAAAGCACATTTTTAACATGACTCACATGTTCATCCCATGTCCTACTGTATACAAGAATGTCATCAAGATACACAAGTACAACATCATCAAGAAACGGCCTGAAAAAATCATTCATCACCCTCATGAATGTGGCTAGAGCATTGCATAGCCCGAATGGCATCACTAGCCATTCAAACAACCCATGTTTCGTCTTGAATGAAGTCTTCCATACATCTTGCTCTGTAATCTTTATTTGATGATAACCCCTGAGCCAATCCGGTTGTGTGAAATAGATAGCATTTTTCAATTGATCTTACAAATCATCAATGAGAGGGAGAGGGTACCAATTCTTCACCGTTATTTTTTTTAGTGCACTGTAGTCTACGCACATCCTCCATGTTCCATCCTTTTTTGGCATCAATATAATAGGTGAACCACATGGATAAAAACTTGGCCTTATGATCCCTTGGTTCAAAAATTCATGTACCTACTTCATTATCTCCTCCATATCAATGGGTGACAACCTATACATACCAATTTTGGGTAAAGGAGCATCCTGCTGCAAGTGAATCTCATGTTGGATCTCATGCTTTGGAGGAAACCCACTTGGTTCCTGAAAAAACCCATCATAATTAGAAACAATTTCATACAATTCCTTTTTATGAGTGGGATCACAACCTTGGAAAGATTCAGTTGTCTCGTCATATTTTTCTCTCACAACCATGAGCATGCACCGTTTGCTAGAATTAATAAATCTCTTCATCTTACCTACACTTATAATATTGGCACTGATTTTAGCACAATGAAATCTAACAATGCAGTCCACCTCATCTTTCATGAGATGATAATTTTTTTCCCTTGGCAAAAATTGTAATTTTATTCACAAGACAAAACTACATTTTGTAGATGTTGAAAAGCATATGCATATGGCTAGTACCTGTTTTCATAGGATGCAAGATAGACAAAAAGTATAAAAAAAAAAATTGACTACTGTTCTTTTCTCCCTTTCTTTTTCTCCACCTTTTGCTAACCTCCAGTGTTGGGAGTGGCAGTTACAATGGAAAGTTGATTTTCAGTGAGAGTGTCTTTGTTAGAGATCCTTCTAATCCATGAGTTCGCTTGATGACCATTATTTCCATTACTGTTAGCTGAGATGCTTTGTGCTGCATTTGGTTGTTGGGGTCTTTCTCCTCCTTTAGTGTGCTTTTTTGGTCCTTTTTGATCCTTGGTTTCTACTTTGTATGCTGTTGTTTTTTCTTTTTCTAATTCTTCCTCCAAGGGGCCTATACATTTCCATCCTTTTGGCTGTTTCTGTTGCTTCTTGTTCCATTTGGGAGTTTGTTTTGCTTTAGGATAGGCACTGTGGAGGTGTGCTATTTGTAGACGTCCACGGCATCAGAAAGCTGTATTTTCATAGTCTAGTGGTTGGTCCATTGTGTTTTTGAAATTCAAGTTTATGCTTTCTGTAGTCCCTCATTGAGTCTACCTCATGCATATCTTGAAAATGTGAGTATCCCCTTGAGATTTTTTCTATCGTGTTTAGGAATTTCCCAATTCATTCCCTATGGTGATTAATACATTTGTGATGCAGAGATGTAACGGGAGGTTGTGCAACTTGACCACACTTGATCTTTGATACCACATTCTGTTGGTGTTGAATATGGAAACCAGGGGTCATAAATAGTCCTACATTTCTCGAGAACCATGGCCCCTTGTTGAGGATATATTCTCTTTCTTGTACTGTTCTGAATTTGACTATAAAAAAACCTTTGGGGCATAAGTATATCTCATTTTTTGGAGATCAGGCCTCATAAATCCATTGGTGCAAAACATCAGATTTTGTCCAAAACCCATTGAATCTGCATATAAATGATTTGGAATAGAGATCTGTGTACAGGTCTTTTACCTTAGGCATAGTGATGGTAAGTGTAGGATCCTCAGATTTTGTTCTACAATGTAGGGTCCTGGGAGCTCAAATGTTGTTGCGGTTTTGTCTTGCGTTTTTTCCTTGCCTTTGACTACTTCCTTGAAGGATCTTGTACTTTTTGAGCTAGTTCTAGCACTTCCACCCCTCAGACACAAGTTAATGATTATTGTTGAGTCTCCGGTGATGCCATAATCCTAGAGTGTGAGATTGTCCTGTAAACTGTGGCCCGAGCAGATCAGATTTCGCCGGTATGCTGGTACACCTAGTGGGTTATGGATTTTGTTTTTTAGCTCCTGTATCTTCCTCCCTCCCAGACCCTCTAGCAAAAAGTCTTTCCTTTCAGTGTTTTAATGAAAATTTGTATCAGATCCTCCTCTTCTAGGTGTGTGTCTGCCTGCAATGTTGCTGGATCTGTTACCCATGTGCCAAAATTTGTTAGATCTAAGTGTATCATTGCTTCTGCACAAAGCTTCATCATGATCCAACCTGCATGATCACCACCGGTCTGCTTGCCTAACAGGCCATTTTGGTATCTGAGTTCAATTGTTGTCAGTTTTGGGGCATATTCCGGTGTTGCTATGATGATATTCCGATCCAACTCCACAGGGTCCAGTAAGACCTGGAGTTTCCAAGCTCCTGTTAGCACTTCCCATGTATTACCCTTCTCTATGATTTGCGACTATGATTTGGAGTAGAAAGATGTTGTGGCATGTACATATCTCCAGATCTGGTCATGGTGTGGGCTGCTCAATCTTCTGGATCCCTGATTTGTTAGATCTATGATGGATCTGAAGATAAAACCGCATTTCAAACAATGACCATGCAGGTGCAGCGTTGTCATACTCTGGTTCATGGACAAGATGCCCATAGGGAAATCTGTCTGGTACCTCAAAGCCGATGGTGAGTAGGCAGACAGATCCAATGTTGTGATCGTCAATGTTTCCTTTGATGCAGGACTAGACGATCACATAAGAGGTACTTGCAAAAACCCTCTCCATCGCCATCATATTCACTTCTTCTTTGCAAATCTTCCGAGCCCCTTTCATGAGATGACAGTTATTTTCATGGTAAGAAAACATTTGTCCTTTCATACAAATATGGACTCTCTAATAAAATACCATAAATATCCAAGGGTATAACATCAATATCAGCCTCATCTACTAGTTTGGATGCAATCACAAATCTAGCTCTACACTGCTTAGTTATATGTAATTTTGCTTTATCACACACCCAACCAAGAGGGTATGGTTTGGGATAAGGCTTGGTCTCTAATCCTAACTTTTTAACCAAGGATTCTGAAATCAAAAATTGCTTGTGAGCCCAGATCAAACAAGATTTCCAATTCAGTATGCTTCATTAGGACTCTAATGTGGAGAAATTCAATTCTCTTTCATTCATTAACAAGAGGCTCATTTGAATAACTTGTACTTGCATGTGATTCATATTTTTCATTAGCATGAAGAGAAAGACTGCCTTGTGTGCCCATTTTTGTGATCAATGTCTCATCGGCGGAATCAGATTCAAGGTCCTCTTGCGCAGTTGCCATAATCTTTTGCTTGTTATTCCCATCAAATCTATTTGGTATCAACTTCAAATTCAATTTCCAACAATGTTCATCATCATGGCCTTCCTTCTTGCAATGTGTGTAAGATGGGTTTTCTCCTTCCTCCTTCTTAGCTATAGCTGCCTTCTTTTCCTTTCCCTTGCCTTTTCCTTTGAACTTTCCATTATGTGGCTTGAAAGATGATTATTTATCATTCTTTCCCCTACTTTCAAGGTGAATGGCCTTTAAATTAGCTACATCAATAGTAGTAGGCTCAAATAATAACAAATAATATTTTATTTAACTATCTAAAGCACCAATATACTTTGTTGTAGTTTCTAGTGAATCAAGTGAAATGCCAAAATTCAATGCTTGTTTTCTGAACTCTTATGTGAATATTTGTACATTTTTACCCTTTTCTTGCCTTAAATATTGCCATTCCATTAAATCCTTTTGTCTATAACCCAAAGGATAAAACTAATCTTTTAATGCAGAAACAAAATTGGACCAAGAAGAAAGGAGATTACCTAAGTTTTTTCTGCCTTTCTGCAACTTTCTCTCCCACTAGACGTTAGTGGTGCCACTCAACTGAAGAGATGATAATTGGATCTTTGCCTCATCTTCCTAAATTTGGTGAATTCGGAAATAAACCTCAATCTATCTAATCTAATCAAACTTTACATCTAGCTTAAACAATGGATTCGTAGATGTATTCCTATGATTTCTGTTAGAGTGATGAGAAGAAGAAGAAGAAGAATTATCACTAGAGGATGGAGAGGGTGGTTCAAGAGGCTCTCCTCTTCCACCTTCATGATTTATGGATTCATGGTCATTTGGATATTTCTTCTCAGACTTGATTATCTTCTCATACTCTCTTGTAAACAACTTGTCAACTTTCTTTGCCATGGTGAAGAATATCTTGTGATAATTTTTCTCTTCCTCCATTCAAGCTTCCTCATCTGCCATTTTCTATCTTCATGGTTCATGCCCCACTTTAGGATCGAAGGATTTAGGTTTTCCTTATCCTCTTTGGAGCTTGTTCCTGGTTAGCATTCACTCATGTAACTCATATCAAGAAGACCTTATCTAATACCAAACTTGATCAAGATATTTTAACTTCAAGGATGCATAGACAATTGCATATAAAATAGCATATTAACCAAGTAAAGTAACACATGAAAAATAATTAGAAATCATAAAGAAACCATGAGATCAAAGGTGTTAGTTCCAATCTTCATAGCCTGTCACCAGGGATCAACATGGGCTCTTACTATGTCTAGTTTTGTTTGATGTTTTGCACCTGATATTTAGTGCAAAACATGTCATAAATGTGTCTATCAGAAAAATCTTGGAAAAAAATTTCCAACGGTATATCGCACTCCCAAAACCGGCTCCTAGTTCAGAAGATATGACCAAATGAATGATTGACTCAAAAGGTCTCCCCGTGTAGCAGTTCATGTGTTTAATGATCCAGAGGAAACTAGGAGATGTTAGCGACAAGATTGTGATAGAGAAGAAGAGAACATAGCAATTGAAGTTTATTGTCGTGCTACTAATCCTCATCTCAACATATGGTGAGCTCGTTTCTCTGCTTTGATTGAAAGAGATATCCATGAATCTCTGCAGAGGGAACTGTACATTGTTGACAGGGATATTGCTGGTGAAAGGTTGGTTTACAACTATTGGTCTCATGGTTCTTGAGAGGAATTACTTGAAGATTTATAGATGTTCAATTAGTCTTTGTTGTCATCCTTACTTACATCTCTTCCAAGCTTCTCAAACAAAGAATACATGACATGTTTTGCTAGAGGGTCCCATAGATCTACTCATTGTGGGTCCTTTCTGCTAGTAATCGCAGAGCATATGGTTGTGAGGAAGACATGGATACTTTTAAAAGCCTTTTGCGAGATGGCTATACCTATTGAAACCCTAGAAATCATTCTTCCATGAAATCCATGATAATGGAAGAAAATAAAGTTGCAAATTCAGAGGTTTCTATTATGGCATCAGTATGTTCAGAGGTTGAAAATATTGCAGCAAGGAACCATTAATGTTTTGGTCTAAATTAGGGCACTTGAACTAATTCTCTCCCATCATCTGACAAGAACTGAAGGCCTAGCTCAACTCCAAATCTCAGCACCCCTACATCCACAACACACATAAGTCAAAACATTGAAGCCAAGTCAAAAAAAAAATCGAAAGCCAAGCCAATTTGGAGTGTGGCGATACGCTTCTGGTTGTGGCATTGTGCTTCTAGAGTATGTCCCTATGCACAACGCTTACATATGGGAAACAAGAGGATTCTCATTATGCCCCAACCTTTGGCACACTAGGAACTGCAACATCGCTTGCAGTGTAGGATCAACGAAAGACATTAAAATTTGGCTTTGTAACCAAGGTTGTGTTGTTCCTTCCACGAATTCTTCAAGAGCTTCCTCCAGGAAAACAAAAGTGGTTAGATGACAGTAGTGATGTTGTTCGTCTTGGGTATTACCTGCAATTTTAAAAACTTCCTAAGTGTAGCATCTCAGCAAACTCATATCGCATATGGATGACCGAAATGAACAAATTCAGGAAACCGTGTATAAAAATTACACATCGTAGAGACCGGAATTGGTACTTGAAACGATGAAAAATGCTCGAAGCGCCATCAAAATGTTAGATGTGATCAATTGTGGGAACATATTGCAAGGCAGTGTTGATACCACCCAGAAATCAAAAAAACAATTGAAGGGTGGGAAAAAGAAGCGAAGAAGAAAAGAAGGCTTGGTACGGTGACTGATGATTTGACTGTAAGAAGTTATGATCAAAGCACCGTTTGCTCAAGTGAAAATAATCATCAGGCCATTTTTCAAGGTAACTACATTGGTAGATCCACTAATGAGATAAATTACAATGGAGTAACCAATTGTAATGGGAATAGTTAGAGTGAGATTGAGATGCAGACTTACAGTGCAAGACCCATGGTTGTAGGTGCAAATTTGAATCATGGGAATGTTCCTTGACAAAACTCTGCTTCAGTTCCTCAAAGGCATCATGTAGAGGGCATCAAAAAATTTCTTGGGATACTCTACCTAGCTAGGATCAAGATTCAAGTTGATCAAATGATTGAAATGAAGGTGCAGCCAATGAACATCTAGTTTTTGGTTTGAAACTACTACACCTATATACATGTCAGCGATGACCTTGTCATTTGGAAATAAATTTTTGCAAATAAAAGGTTTGATGGTTCTACCAAATATTACATCTGGAAGAGTGATAAACAAATCACTATAAATTCCCTTCTCTCATTGCTCAATAAACATCAAGCTAAGACAATTTAAGAGTGGCATTGTGCGTAGCCCTGTGGCTTTGTGCTTCTAGAGTGGGACGTTGTGCGTATCACTTCTGACGCTGTGTGCAATTTTAAAAATTTTTTGTTCTAGTGCATAATTCAAAATAATCTGGACTGTGTTCAACAAAGGTTAAGAAACAGGAAAATCGCCCTTAAAGTGACTGATAGTTGAGTGGAACTATTAGTCAGTATGGGTTATGATCCAAATTATGGTGAAAGGTCAATGAAAGTGATTCAACAGCATGTAGAAAATGAGCGAGTGAAGGAAATCCTCAGGGGTGATGTCAAGGAAGAGGATATGTTTCTTGTGCAGAGATTTAGGGTGATAATAAGGAGATCTCATGGGAAATTAAGGGAATTCTGGTAGTCAAACGAATTTTTGAAAGACATGTGGCATTATTCGAATTTTTTCTAGGATCCGATGGCAAATGTTTTAGCCATGAAATTAGCAACGCTGGGTTTTTGAAGGGGATAGATGGAAGCGTTCAAATTTTCCAATGGACAGGTGGCAGAGTTTGTGGGCTTGAAATCAACAGCTGTTAAAACATTCTAGGTTTCCAGTGATGACACCTTCAGTAGTTCTAGTTCAAAAGATTGCAGCAAATCTATTTTGATGGGATCTAATTAAATTGTTTAGTTATGTTAAATTATTTAGTTATCATATTAATTTATGTAATTCAACTGCAGCATATATTTGGTTTTCTTTTTAATTTTAATTATTTTGATTCCTATGTTTAGGAAATCATAATTAATATGTAATGGGGTATATATAGGGTGATTTTTGAAGATATAGATGTGATTTTTTCAACGGGAAGAGGAATTTGGGCTGTGTAAAGTTTACTTGAATATTATTTTAATAAAGAAATTTCTGCCCTTTGGACCTAGGATCCATCACACTGTTAATGTTTAGTATGCTTTTCTTGTAGACTCACTTACATACTTTGTTTTTCCTATTATTTCATGTTACAACATTATCTAAGAGATGTGTTAGGAATCCATCTACAAACGATGCTCCTTTCATGATGATTTTGTTGTTAAATGTAGTGATTTTATTTGAAAAATCCATCCTCTGTTACATGCTCCGTTGAGTAACCCTATGTTTCTCTTTCGTCTAACACTGCTACTATAGATCCATCCCCTATTTGATGCCTGTAGGGCAATGAGGCTTCCTCTCCTATTCTTCTCACATTTGCAATATTTTATCTGGCTGAACATTGCACTTACTTTTCCCCAAGTTTGCCGACAGAAACTGGCATTGATTTCATAGTCCAATGGTGCTTTCTCTTGTTGTTTTAGACCCAAAAACCTTTTAAACAAATCCCCGCACTCTATAGCTAGCCTAAAATTTCATTTATTTCAGCCACATATTGTTGGCAAAGAGAGAGCCCTCTTTGGTCTAGCAGGGCTAGATGCCAGATCGAAAGCTTGGTATGTGGTTACCTAATAATTTCATTTTCTCAGCCTTGAGGTTCATTCTGAGTGCTAACAAAAGGCACACAAACAATTTGACTACCAAGTTCACCCAATGTGGACTATGTCTATGGGCCCTGCTCAAAGTGGGGAGGCCTTCTTTTATTAAGTGGTAGAAAAGAAATTAGTTACAAGAAAATTTACAAAAATGACCCTTATACCTACAATTTGGATAATGACCTAAAAATGGAGACCTCGGTTGGGGAAACATACTACACGGTTGGATTCCTAGCTCTAAAACATGCAAAATAGACTATAAACTTGTCAAATTCTGACACTAGCACCTCTAATGCTCTATTAATAGTGTTGAACCTACTAACATTAAGGGGATCTCCCAGGTATGAAGTCGCAACTAGACATCACAGCATTTGGTGTAGGAGTCCCATTCTATATGATGGTTTGGTTGCCATTATCTTAAAGATATGCCTTAGCTCTTGCTTGTCAACACATGAGAGTGGTATACTTAGTATTCAAACAACGAGGTTTGTGTGCCTGGTGAGTGCATAGTGTAACCTATGTCTAAGTTCTTTCACTGCAGATGGAGAGGGTGAGAGAAAGTCTCAAGTCGAAAGGGACTAGTCCCAACTCTATTAGAGACACACAACACAGTAGGATCTATGCAGCTTCCAGCAGAGTAGTCCACATGGATGTGACAGTCACAAACACAAAGTGAACAAATAAAACATAAAACACCCAACGGAGTAGTCCACATGAGTGCGATGGTCGTTATAACAAGTTTACAATAATGAATATGTCTAGCATCCGACAGAATAGTTCACACGAGCGAGACATCATTAACAACTAATACAACACTTTCCAACAACATATGCGCTAGAACAACCAAAATAGTTCAACTATATTAGTACGTGTTGGTCTTTTAACAAGCTTTTGAACTAAGAAAATGTTCCAAGAAACATCCATACACCATACATAATTAACCCTAGTAGCGGGGCATTGGAGCCACTATTCACTCCTCAAATAAAAGACTACAGACTCTCAAGGCTATGTGGGAGGAGCCAAGGTGAAAATTCATTTGCATGTACAAATGATGGGTGTATATAGCCAAGGGTGAAACTGGCCCTTGTGACTCTTCGACATCCCTCATGACTGTTTAACTTACATGACTCTTCAACTGACATGACTCTTCAACTTCATATGTAGGTCTCTTAGAACTCCATGTTACATCACATTGATTACAACAGTATGGTCCGCAACTATGATGTGGCCGAGACGACTCATGACATCACTCGACATGACACTGCTGGTATGCTCATGCTAATGGTGGTGTCCATGTCGAGTTGTTGTGCTGCTAAGTGATGAGTGTTTTCTTGTTGTATCATAGCTTCACCTCTGCATGACAAGGTGTGTAGAGTCTTTGATGGTCTTGGTGTTCTCTTGATGTTGCATGCGCATGTATCTGTTATAGCATCATTTATCACCCTTGTATACTTGATGCTCTGAGTCATGGCCATGGACAACCTTTTCCCTTCAAACTTGGTCCATTTAATAATTTTTTTTTTTTTAAATTCCATACGCGACTTTGCCCTTCAAAAAGCGTGTGCACGCAGGTCCATTTATACCCAACCCATGTTTATAATTTGAAATAAAAAATATATAAAATCCATATTTTATGGGCGAGGTTTATGGGTTACACTAGAAGCCCATATACAAGAGCTCGTGGCCTAACTATATCCCAACTAAAAAAACTATTTTTAGGTGATATAAATACACCTCATGGGAAGGCCTAAGGGGAGAGAAAGATAGGATATTGATATTATATCCAATTGGTCACTGATCAAGTCTGATTTATCCATGTGCCTCCTACACTCCCAACTATAGGAAACCCTTGTTTCCTCATAAAGATGTCCATCTCCTTTATATGGCATCTATGTCTATGCATTTGAAAGAGGATTGTTGAGGTTTGGGTTGGACAGATTTGGAGGAAGGTTTCGCTTTGAGCCATGGTCAAATCAGGTTGTATTATTCCACATTATTTGCAGACATCAATAAAGAATCTTATTCTTGTTCCTGATGTGATGATATTTACGATTTAATTCATGATATAATCTAATTATGTCTGATCTCATGTTTTATATCCATATGCTTGTATGATCTAACATTCATATCTTGAACATGCTTTGAACTACTACTAGTATATATGCTTTTCTGGAATGAGTTACAGGTTTTGAAGCATTGGATGAAGTAGAGGGTTTGGAACCTATGGGAACATACTCAAATGTAGGACCTACGGTACTATCTATTCATCCCACTTTAGTAGTTTAAGCATTAGGACTATTTGTTTTCTTGCTTCTTGTTGGTGTATTCCCTTTGATCTGTTGGGGTTCTCAATCCAGACCCTAGGGAGTTTTATCCCATAACAGAATTGGCGACCCCGCTAGGGGTTTTTATGGTTGATCCGCTTTGACAAGTAATGGTTCTTGAAACTATCATATAGGTTAGGCCTTTTACCTGCATTGTGCATTTATCAGTTTCCCTTTCCATTTTGGCCTTAAAATATACCCCACCATGATATGACGTAAAAACTTCTCATTGCTTGGAATTATGATAACTTGTGTGGTAGAGCCTACCTTATCATGGGTGCATTAGATAGTACCTTGTTGTCACTTGGCACCCATTGCTGAACATGTGTTCTTAGGCTTGAGAGTCCTCTTTAGTCTTGCCATGAC
>APFE030758389.1:59520-88970 GCA_000404065.3 Pinus taeda | reverse complement strand
ATATATGAATGATATGCGTAATAGGATCGGTGGGTCCGACAGACAGAGGCACGTTGTATATATAAGCTTTGGGACAAGGCTGATAGTGATGCACGATATAGCTCCGGACCCGAAAATATAAGCATTCAGGTGAATAAAACCTGTCGGGTTCGGAAACCATGAATACGTTGTGTTAATTGTGACGGGCCCCAAAAATGATTTATGCATGCTTTGTGAACGTTGAAAGATCCCGATGAAGGGAGAGAATAAAAGGCCAAGCTGTGTCATGAATAACCCATGTAGGAGAGGTTTATTAAATGTCTTAGCCATCAGGCCTTGAAAATTTCACTCAACAAGGAGTTAACATTCATGTGATAAAACAGATCATTCTGAAAGATGAAAATTAAACTTCCAGGGAACCCATTGAAAATTTGCTGTTAGGGCATGTTCCAATAGGGCGGTAGTTGTGGTTGCAACAAATGGCGAACTGTTGGGCAGACCAGTTATCTTTGTTTCCAAATAAACCTTGGATCAATAAAACATCAGGGTGTTAAGATAAACTTGAAATGAAAATCGTACAAATGAACAACCATGGGTTCCACTTTAACATTAACTACTTCAGGATGGATAGAGACAAATAACTTCTACTTACTGATATGATTTTGACAGGCATTCTCCAATGGCAGTATTGTGGGGTTTATTGACCTTCCTTTACCTGTTTCCCATTTTCAAAAATCCCTTTGGGGCCGTCACTTGTCTGTCAATACCTGTTTAGGTGTGTACCTCAGCTCTTTATTGCTCATTAAGCTTAATGAAGACATGTTTATGTTGCACTTTATATGAGCATTTCAGTGCTATATTTTCATTGATTGAATGGGGGGAAGTCATGGATCATGCCATATTTTTAAACCACTTAAGCAAGGTTGGGCTTGTTGTGTCAACCGGTACTCTGAGCCTAGCAACAGTCCTTACTCTAACCAGCTTCCCAAACAACCTGTCCTTCTAGATGGCACAAGGACTTGACATTTCATTTCTTTTTAGATAAGTCCTTCCAATTTTAGGCACAAGGACTAGAGCAAAATTAGATTTGCCACAGGGTATGAGACAGTGAAATTAGCCAATGAAAGGAGGTTTACTTGTGAGTAATAGGTATCAGACCATTTAGTGTGGTGGATGGGACCAATGGAGAATGACTGTAAACCTTACAAGCAAGTATATGCTAGGTTTGAGTGGGATTTGTTTAAATGTAGCATTCCTCCATGCCATTCCAGCTATAATTACACATTTTTTTGTTTTATAAATATGACCCTACATGCTCTAGATATCCAAGTTATCAACAGATCTCACATAGTTCCCAACAGGTGCCAATGAGGGGTTTCAGTTTGCATTCCGATGTCGATTCTCAAGTGCTCATGGGTTGATAGAAAGTTTGTTTGATTTACAGGGAAATGATGGATTCAGGAACAACAGAATAATTAGCACGTTAATGAGGAAGGGAAAGGTCGAGAGTGGTAAATGAGGGAAAATTTGAAAGATAGAACGAGACTGCAAGACTACAATTAGCTGGCTGAAAAGGAATGTAATTCAAAACAACAAGAAAACAGACTTGGCAGAAAACAAAAAGAAAGGACAGAAATACAACTAAACTAACAACAAAATGAAATGAACTCTAACCTACTTAGGAGGTAACCACCATGTGGTGGCTACTGGAAGTATCTCTTGAGATGCTGGCCATTAACAGGGAGCTTTTTAGTTTCTCCCTGTAAGGTTTTCAATTTGTAAATTCCATGACCAGTTTTTTCCACAACTTGGAATGGGCTCAGCCATGAGTGTTGTAATTTTGTGTGCTTACCTGCTATCTCACTCGTGAGAGATGAAAAGCAAATAAATTTTTCAATAAAAGATACCATATAAGTTTTTCATGATCCCTTTTGTTAATGGCTATGTTTCTGAGTGTTATTTCACAATGCAGGAACTCAAGGATTTGATTATCACCTTCGAACACCTATCAATTTTAGATGTTATTAGTTACGGATGATCTGAAAATCAATTCAACATAAAATTTATTCTTGTTTAATCTAAGATTAGGCAAAATTTTCACAGCAATAGCAGCCATCAGATTTGCATCGAGGTTATACTTCCGAGGTATGTATGTGACATTGAAAGAATCAAAATTTTCAATAAAACCCCATACCTCATGTTGGTACCTCACCAGGTGTGGCGGACTGCAACATATCTTTTTCTTTACCTGGTTCACCATTATCTGTGGGTCAACAAAAAATATGAGATTTTTTACATTCCTTTCAATGGCTCTTCTCAGGCCTTTCAGTAGGCCTTCATGTTCTGTTGTGTTATTGGTGGGTGTACATTCCAACCGACTGGCCATTAGACGTTAGTTCCCTAGTGGGTCAATGAAAATGCTCCCAGCGCCTGCACTTACAAGACAGTTAGAGTTATCAAAGTGGAGTGTCCCGAAAATAAACTCTAATGTTACGCTAAAAGAACTACTTCCTATGAAATTAGTCCTATCATCTACTATAATACAAGGTAATTCATCAATTGGATTGTGGAGGTGTTTAATTCTTTCTTCCAACTGTGTGTTTGTCAAATCTTCCTTGATTGTTTCTACATGGCACTCTCCAAAACAGACTTCCATGGCATAAACATCGAGACTATAATTCCCAAAAATAGAGTTATAGAACATTACAGGTTCATTGGGGTTGTTTGGTTCCATTATCATGTACTTCATATATCTTTCCCAATCCACTCTCAGCATATCACTTTTTCCTCTCCGAGGCAAAAAAATATGGGACCAATCAGTTGAGAAATATCTGTTTAGATTTGATGACCAGTCCCTACTAAGCAGCATTCTATAAGCCTTGGGTATATCCACTACCACTATATCAATGAATTGAGTTTATTGAGGTTTGGTGGCCATCAAAATCAACACATCTTTCAGCTCCCTAATAACTTTCACATTCGTTCTGTGCAACTGCATAATTCAAGTTTCAGTTTTATCGGGTATTGCCTGAAGTCTCTTAGCAATAGCGTAAGGCATAACAATGGATGAGGCGCCATAGTATACCTAGCAATTATGCACATTCATGTTGAAGATTCCAAATGTGATAAGGAAGGGTGGAGTCATAGATTTTGATTTCCTCCCTATCATGGTTGCGATGACATCTTGGGGTTTTCGATTCATTTTAGATAATGTGGCCTCCATAGATGATGGCATTTGGGATGCATAGTGGTACTAACAGGTTTGGACATTGGCTTCTTGGTTTGGGTGCTTGAGGTGGTGGGGGTTTTGTAGTTCCACTCATTCATAGCTTTCAGTAACAAATCTCTTTGCTGCATGAATTTTAACAAGTCAAAATATGTGATATTAGCCCTAGACTTCTTGAGATCATCCACAATATTGTAATCAACGTTATAAACAGGATATGGCAGAGTAAACATGCCTATTTTTCCATTCTTAGAAGGGAGTTTACCGTCTTGAGTAGCCCTTGTTGTAGTGGGAGACACATTTTCTTTCTCTCGGTGACTTACAATAGGGGCATTCTTTGATGACTCCCAGGTCTACTATTCTCGACAAGAACTCTGGGAGCGAATGCTTTCACATGGTAAAAATCTTGTTTTGTTCGGTCTAAGGGCTTTGTCACATCTGGAAGTGGATGCTTTCATAGGGCGAACATCTTGCTTTGTTCAGTCTAAGGGCTTTATCGCATCTGGGAGCATCCCTTTACTTCGTGTGTGGATTTCATTAGCGTTGATTTATGCAGTGTTATCTCCTTCATCTTCGTTCTCATCACTATGGAAATCCCACATCACATTAATTTGGGTTTCCTCATCTGAGGGTTCTTCTACCTGGTATTCCTCCTTGTCTCCTTGTTCTGGTTCGAGCTCCAGTATAGGTTCTTCTTTGTTAAGGAGCGATCCATTAAGAGCCAACTCTTCTATGTTTAAAGCCCCTTCATTAGGTGGAGCAGGCAATGCAAGGTGACCATGACCACCTTCTATTTTCTTATGATAGAAAGGCTTGAAGGGATTTATGTTGTTATAGTCTCCACCATTACCACTAGTACTCTCTCCATGATTCCTTTTCATATCAATGACTGCGTTCGTTAGTTTCTTAATGATCTGATGCAACCCTTCCACATCTGTGGTGTCCTATTCTTTAGTTTCAGCCCCTTTGTTAACATTTCCATTATTCTTCTTGGATGTTTGAGAGGCTTTCTTTTCCCTAGTTGTAGGGTGGCATGCTGTAAGAATGATCTTTTCATTCTCGACCTTTACTGCTTCATCGATAGCACCTTTTAAGGTTTGCACATTACTCCTTTTAACCCACATTGTTGTAGGGACAGGGAGAGCAGAGACTTAGAACTCTATGAGCACTTCCTCAGTAGGTCTAGTGGTGGTTGGGATTCTATTGAATAGAGTGTTGAATCAGATGTTAAAATCCTTAACCTTCTCTTTGGTTTCCATTTTCAGATGGGATAATTCTAAAACTAAGGCCGTAGGTGTTTTTTTCATCACCAAACTTGTCTAAAAAGGCCTGCTGAAAAGCATCCCAAGAGGTGATTGACCCTATTATCAAACTGAAATACCATGTGGAGACTGCACCAATGAAAGTAAAAGAGAATAGACAGCACAACACATCTTCATCGGCAACCCCCAACCTGCGTAAGGCTAGGAAGAAGGAGTGAATATGGTTATCGGTGGTATCTCCCTGCTCAGGGTTGAAATTGCGTAATACTCTTTTTGCTTTTTGGGTAAGGGATGTTGCTACCCAAGTACCACTACAACATCCTATGCAAGCCAGGGAGGGAGTGCTCCTAGAGGAGGTGGGGGTTGATTCCCACCCCAAGGAGGAGGTGGAGGTTGATTCCCACCCAGAGGAGGAGTTGGAGGTTGATTCCCACCTAGAGGAGGAACGTTGGTCATATTATGGATACGGAAGTTCTGGTTGGAGGCTTCTCCATTAGGATTCTCAAAATCAAGTGAGGAGTTTCCTTTAGAAGGGGAATCCTCAGGAATTTCTTCCCAAGGGGTATCGATACTTTGCAAGGATTCTATCACAATATCTTCAAGAGAGGTGGCTGCAGATGTATCTTCACTCAAGGTAAATATCCTTGGCTTTCTCTTAGTTGTTGGAGGTAAAGAGTGAAATATGGGAAGCTAAGAGAGGGAATGAGCCTAAGCCTGAGTAAGCGTTCTAACTGGTTGTTCTTGAGTGGCAGGATACTCCCACAGTCTCTCTTCCTTGGGTGACCTAGAAACAGGACTTAGAGGGGTATCTGTTTCTTCAAAATGAGGCTCTTTCAAATGTGTGGTAGGATCTCTCTGACCTTTACGATCCATACATTAATCCTTTCGAATCCATGTGTGGCACTTATAGATGAAATCTTGAAAAGCTAGGGATGGTGGTTCAGGCCCTCCTTCTAGCACCATTTTGTTGACATGGCTAATGTTCGCTATATCAACAAGGGGAACTAACCCAATTGTAATCCCAATTAGGCCTACTTTCATTTGGAATAGCTATTTCCAATGGCTTTTAAGGGACCTCGTAAACTGTTAAATGTGATGACAGATTGCTTCTGGGTGGAAGACTTCAATTAAATCAATAAAAATAAAATGTTAACCTCTATGTGTTAAATCCTATCTATACTACTTCTAACTATTCTAACCTAGTCCTAGCTATCCTAATCTATCCTGCAAGACCATAATACAGAGGTTTAAACATCATATATATTTTCAATAGGAGCGTGATAAAGAAGATTAAAGATCATGCATAGATTCAAGTCCAAATGAATCAATCACTGAATTCACAACTGGACAAGACTGTATTAAAGCGAAATTGCAATCTAATCACTCATATAGGAATCCACATTCTTCTATGGAATTAAACTTGCAACTAATGTTTAATTTAGTTTCAAAGAAGAGACCATTTACAAGTTAACAATGAAACTGAATCACATTTAATTTAACAAGATAATAGTGAATTGTAAGTCATCAATATGCATAAATACAAATCACATTTACATTCATGCCAGCAACCACACTCTGATCCAAAAGATATAAAAGAAGTCTGAAACTATGGCTCCTCCTTGAACCAAACAGTCCCCTTTATTCACAACAAATCAAATATGTTCTTCTCCAAGCCAAAATTCCCCTTCTCCTCATCGGAGGTAACACTTATGTAGTCCTCAATGACCCTTCATCCTCCATGACCTTTGATCTCCCCTTTGTACATTACACGGATCCACCACATCATCGCAAACACTATGTATAAGGCTCGGGTCTCGCCGATATGCGATATGTGATGTGGCCCCGGACTCAGCAAAGTATTCAACGCGGTTAATAATGTCATTGGGTCCGGAGACCAGTGGCGTGCCATGTACATGCATAAACTTTGGACTAGGCCGATTGTGCCTCTGTCTAGTGGACCACTGATCCATTAAGTCAGATAAATGATATATAATAATATAAATATATATATATATAAGAGTACCGATATATATATATAGTATATAGTAAGTAGTGATTGAATATAGTAAAAGAAATATAAATTAAGAAATATAATATAAAGATATATATATAAGTAATATAAAATATTAAATAATAGATAATATATATAGAATATAATAAATAATATATATATATATATATATAAAAAATAATATATAGATATATATATAAATATCATCAGAAATATAAAGGCTCTAATAGGACAGTGTGTCCACAGACAGACACGCTGTATATATAAGCTTTGGGACAAGGCCGATAGCGATGCGCGATATAGCTCCAGACCCAAAAATATAAGCATTTGGGTTAATAAAACTTGTCGGGTCTGGAAACCATGAATACGTTGTGTTAATTGCGATAGGCCCCAAAAAGGATTTATGCATGCGTTGTGAAGGTTGAAAGATCCTGATGAAGGGAGAGAATAAAAGGCCAAGCTGTGTCATGAATGACCCATGCAACAAAGGTTTATTTAATGGCTTAGTCATCAGGCCTTGAAAATTTGACTCGACAAGGAGTTAACATCTATGTGATAAAACAGATCATTCCAAAAGATGAAAATTAAACTTCTAGGGGACCCATTGAAAATTTGTTGTCAAGGCATGTTTCAATAGGGTGGTAGTTGTGGCCACAACAGGAAGTAAACCTGAGCTTGCCTTTCTAGGGTGTCTCTTGACTCATTTTCAGTCGGCCATACGGGGTCTGTCAGAGTTATGTTCTATATCACATCAACTATTTGGTCCTTTGCTCGTGCTAGTTAAGAAGGTCCCCATTGACTTCTTGCTGGTAGGTATGCCCTTATTGACTTCGACAAATTTCTCTGAGAGTAGGCCTAGAGCTACACCCTGGCCCTATTTCCATCATTGATAGGTGACCTTGTACTAAGCATCAATTAGTATCATGGGTATTTGATTAAGTGGTTTCCCTTATGTTTGATGTCAACTTACATTATCATACATTGGCATTCGTGTAGTACCTTGGTTTCCATTTGACCCTATTGGTGGATTCCTCGCCTCTGTGTCAGCTTTCATTATTGGTTGGCTTAGAGGGTTTTTGTCGTGTGCTAGGCACATCTTGTGTATAGTGGAAATGTGTTTCAGTATGGTTACTTCAACTTTCTTTGTCCAATTCCTTTCAAATTATTGGCCTGCGAGTTACACTCGCACTGGATTGGTGTGGGATGCCTTATTGCCTTCCTTCTAGTAGATCTTTTCCCATCGACTCCAATTCATTGCTTTGGGAATAAGTTCTAAAGTCCTTTGGTAGTACCTTAGGGTTTGTAGTCATTAGTGCTAGACTCCTTCACTATCGACAGTGAGAATACATCAATGTCTCCTGATTGGTAGATTCTCCCAATTTTTCAACTTCAAGTCATTTATTCGCACTTGTTAGATTGTATTTGGGTACCATGGCTCTCACCATCATTATTGGTGAGTTGTCACATGTTTGTTAATGGTATACATCAATGACAATAATCAAACAATTTCTCACATGGTCAACTTCAGCTCATTTATTCCCATAGTGTAGAAATTTACCATGGTGGTCAATGAAGACCTCGGGTTGCATCAACAATTTTTGGTTCACTTGCCAATTCCTCCAATTTTCCACCAGTGACACCATCCACCTTATATGTTGTAGTTCATCACAACAACATTTTATATGTTGGCACCCTAGTTGCATGCAGTACCATCATTCGAATTTTTGACTTGGTACTTTGAGGATCAATTATGTGACATCAATGATCAACTATCTCCTTCAGCATCATCGATTAGTTTTTTTATATGTGATATTGCGACATGACCTTGATATGTACTTTTGTGGCTATGATCAGACGATCCACTGTGTTTTATCAGTTTCCTTTGTAATTGTATACATATTGGATCCACTCTACACTTGATATGCGGACATGCTTTACTATCTATGAGCATGGGTGTGCCCACCTCAGACATTAGCTTCTTTTTCTTTTCTGGTCTCTTCCACTCGTTTGGCAGGCTGGAATCTGGTGATCTCCTCCCAAGTCCTCACATGATTATTTCGATACACTTAATACATTTCGACCATCATGTACCCCTTCTGACCTGATATATTAGGGGTCATACGTTATAGCATCATTTATCACCCTTGTATACTTGATGCTCTAATTCATGGCCTTGGGCAACCCTTTACCTTCATACTTGGTCTATTTACTAAAAATCATTATATTTAATTCCATACGTGAATCTGTCCTTCAAAAATCGCATGCACACCCAGGTCCATCTACACCCACCCTGCGTATATAATTTGAAATATAAAAAAATATAAAACCCCTATTTTATGGGCAAGGTTACACTGAAAGCCCACCTACAGGAGCTCTTGGCCTAACTGTATCCCAGCTAAAACAATTGCTTTGAGGTGATATAAATACACCTCATGGGAATTCCTAAGGGGAGAGAAATATAGGATATTGATATTATATCCAATTGGTCCCCAATCAAGTCTGATTTATCCTTATGCCTCCTGCACTCCCAGCTAGACCCTTGTTTCCTCATAGAGATGTTCATCTCCTTTATATGGCATCTGTGTGTATGCATTTAAAAGAGGATTTTTGATGCTTGGGATGGATGCATCCAAAGGAAGGTTTCGCTTGGAGCTATGGTCGAATCAGGTTGTATTCTTCCACATTCTTTATAGCCATCAATAAAGAAGCTATGTCTTGTTCTTGTTGTGATGATATTTATGCTTTAACTCATGTTATTATCTAATTATGTATGATCTCATGTTTTATATCCATATGATTATAAGATATAACATTCATATCCTGAACATGCTTTGAACTACTGCTAGTATATATGCTTTTCTGCAATGAGTTGCAGGTTTTGAAGCATTGGAGGAATCAGAGGGTTTGGACCCTATGAGAACATCCTCAAACTTAGGACCTATGAGTACTATCTCTTCATCCCACTTTAGTATTTTAAGCATTAGGATTGCTTGCTTTCTTGATTCTTGTTGGTGTATTCCCTTCGATCTTTTGGGGTCCTCAACCTAGACCCTAGGGTGTTTTATCCCATAACAGAATTGGTGATTCCATTGGGGATTTTTATGGTTAATCTGCTCTAATAGGTATTAGTTCTTGAAACTGGAATATAAGTTATATTTTTCACTTGCATTGTTCATTTATCAGTTTCCTTTTCCATTTTGGCCTTAGGATCGAGCCCACCAAGATATGATGCAAAACCTTCTCATTACTTAGAAGTGTCATAACTTATGATGTAGAGCCTACCTTACCATAGGTGCCCTAGATTGTACCTTGGGGTCACTTGGAACCCATGTTGAAATTTTGTTCTTAGGCTCAGGAGTCCTCTTTAGTCCCACCATGACTTTTTGTTGAAGCCTCATTCCTCTTTGTCTTTGCTATTTTCTTGGCTTTATACCCTAGAGGCTCCCACATGTTGAGTTGTACTCTTGCATTGCATGTTGACTATTTATACCTTTTGGCCTTAATTCGGCTTCACTTGGACTCATGTATAAGCCACTTTTTTACCATGTATTTCTACAAAATCAACCTTGCAATCACTTAGCCTCTGCAACTTGACACCTTATGCCATTGGAAAGAACATTCCTTTGAGTGTCATTGACTAGTTTCATCACCTTGTATTGAGCATAGAAATGTTCCACTCCCAGGAAGTAGCACATCTATATTTAGGCACTCGTTATTTCGACTGTACTATAGGAATTCTTTTATTCCTTTTTAGGCTTTTTAAAAATTAGAAAGGCAAAAAATATATATTGCAAAAAAGAGCGGGAACGAGACTTTACTTCCATAATTGATGGCAACAAGATTCAGTTGTATCTCCCTCAAATAAAGCACTCAAATAAAGTCTTTCCTCCATTGATATGGGCTTTAGTTTGACTTAGGAGAGCCATAACCTTTTCATTGAGTTAGTCTTCCTCCGGTTGGTTATCTCTTCCAATCATATGGAGAGTTTTTTTATGCCTCCTACATGACAACCTTATACAAATTTATCATATGATGCCATATAGTCACATTTGAGTCGTTCTTTTGTTCAAGGGAAGTAAACCTGAGTGGGTCTTCTTATGGTGTCTCTTTACTCATTTTTAGTCAGCCATACCCAGTCTTTCAGAGTTATGTTTATTATCACATCAGCTATTTGGTTGTTTGTTCGTGCTAGTTAAGAAGGTCTCCATTGACTTCTTGTTGGAGGGTCTTCTCTTTTCGACTTCGGAAAATGGCTCTGAGAGTAGGCCTACAGCCATACCCTGGCCCTATTTCCATAATTGATAGGTGACCTTGTACTCAACATCAATCAATATCATGGGTTTTTGACTGAGTGGTTTCCCTTGTGTTCGACATCGACTTACATTATCACACATTGGGATTCATGCAGTACCTTGGTTTCCATTTGACCCTATTAGTGGATTCCTCACCTCTATGTCAGCTTTCATCATTGGTTGGTTCAAAGGGCTTCTCCGTGCACTAGCCACATCTTGTGTATGCCAAAAACTTTCTTTGGTATGGTTACTTCATCTTTCTTCATCCAATTCCTTCCAAATTATTGGTGTGCAGGTTAAACTCATGTTGGATTGATGTGGGATGCCTTAATGTCTTCCTTCCAGCAGATATTTTTCCATAGACTCCAGCTTATTTCTCTGGGAATAAGGTCTATAATCCTTTGGTAGTACCTTAGGGTTTTTAGTCATTAGTTGTAGACTCCTTCACTATCAACAATGAGAATACATTAATGTCTCCTGATTGGTAGATTCTCTCAAGTGTTCAACTTCAACTCATTTATTCGCACTTGTTAGATTGTACTGGGATACCTTGACTCTCATCATCATTATCGGTGAGTTGTCTCGTGTTTGTTAATGGAATATATCAATGTCCGATAATCAAACAATTTCTCACACGATCGACTTCAGCTTGTTTATTCTCACAGTGTAGAAAGGTACCATGGCAGTCGGTGAAGACCTCGGGTTGCATCAACATTTTTTTTTCACTTGTCAGTTCCTTCAATTTTCTACCAGTGACACCATCAACCTTATATGTTACATTTCATCACAACAAAATTTTATATGTTGGCACCCGAATTACATGCAGTACTATCATTCCAATTTTTGACTTGGTACTTTGAGGATCAATTATGTGACATCAGTGATCAGGTATCTCCTTCAACATCATTGATCATTTATTTTATGTGATATTGTGGCATGGCCTTGATACATGCTTTTACAGCTATGATCAGATGATCCACTATGTTTTTCTCAGTTTCCTTTGTACTTGTATACATATTGGATCCACTCTACACTTAATATGTGAAGATGATTTACTATCTCTGACCATGGGTATGCCCACCTAAGACATGAGATTTTATTTATTTCTTTTTTCCTTTTTTTATGATCTCTTCCACTAGTTTGGCAGGCTGGAATCTGGTGATCTCCTCCCAACTCCTCACATGATATTTTGATACACTTAATACATTTTGGCCATCATGTACCCCTTCTGACCACATATATTAGTGGGAATCAATGATAGCATCCTTTATCACCCTTGTATACTTGATGCTATGAGTCATGGCCTTGGGTAACCCTTTCCTTTCAGACTTGGTCCATTTACTAAAAAACATTATTTTAAATTCCATACGTGACTCTACTATTCAAAAAGCATGTGCACACATCGGTCAGTCTATACCCAACCCATGTATATAATATGAAATATAAAAAAATCTATAAAATCCCTATTTTATGGTGGGGTTTATGAGTTACATTAGAAGCCCACCTATAGGAGCCCGTGGCCTAACTATATCCCAACTAAAACAACTATTTTGAGGTGATATAAATACACCCCATAGGAAGGCCTAAGGGGAGAGAAAAATAGAATATTGATATTATATCCAATTGGTCCCTGATCAAGTCTGATTTATCCCTATGCCTCCTACACTCCCAGCTATAGCAAACCCTTATTTCCTCATAGAGATGTCCATCTCTTTTATATGGAATCTATGTGTATGCATTTGAAAGAGGATTGTTTAGGCTGGGGCTGGACGGATCCTGAGGAAGGTTTTGCTTGGAGCCATGCCAGAATCAGGTTGTATTCTTCCATATTCTTTGTAGACATCAACAAAGAAGATATGTCTTGTTCCTGATGTGATGATATTTATGCTTTAACTCATGTTATGATCTAATTATGTCTAATCTCATGTTTTATATCCATATGCTTATATGATCTAACATTCATATCTTGAACATGCTTTGAACTACTGCTAGTATATATGATTTTCTGGAATGAGTTATAGGTTTTGAAACATTGGAGGAAGCGAAGGGTTTGGACCCTATAGGAACATCCTCAAACGTAAGACCTATGGGTACTATCTCTCCATCCCACTTTAGTAGTTTAAGCATTAGGACTACTTGTTTTCTTGCTTCATTTTGGTGTATGATCTTCTATTTGTTAGGGTTGTCAACCCAGACCCTAGGGTGTTTTGTCCCATAATAGTATCCCCTTCGCTGGTGCTTGGCATGCTTCATGTGTTCATCCATTTGTGAACAAGTCTCCTAGCATGTGCTCCTTGTTCATCTTGTTCATCATCACATCATGTCTCATCCATGTACTTGTCTCTACAATCACTCATGACGAAAAGAAATCAAATCCATAAATTCCCTAGTCTACCATGATGCGTCATCTTTTATTTTTGGGTGCATGTGACCGAGAGAGAGGACAAGGATTTGAAAATGCACAGAGCACATTTCAAGTTGGGATGTGAGGCTCTGGGTCACTATCCGGAAAAACTACGAAGAGGTCACTGAGAGGCTAGGTTGAGCAGTCCAACATAATCTGTGAAATCTATGGGATATGGCCTAGCTGGGAGGTAGAATTGTGTAGTTTTTCTAGGGAAGTCAGTGCGGGGAGGATGAACCACTAGCAGTGAAAACTACGCAAATTTCCAAAGGAGTTCAGGATCGACTAGAACTGCGTAGATCTAGGAGACAATAGAGAAGGACATGTCGCGCAGTTTTTGGGTTGAGCGGGTGTCAGGTAGCAGGTGGGCTATCCAAGAAACCTGTGCAATTTTTAGGGGCATTGGAGATTAGCTCAATGGGGGTACTTCCTCAAAAAACTGCATAATTTCCAAAGACAGTGCAACAACGGACAGAGGGTGCCTTCTCCTCATGTCTACTCAATTTCTTCAGGTAATGTAGATAGACATCTTATTTCTAGTTTCGGAGATGAGCACACCCCTGGGTCACTACTTCAGTTAAATTCTTCGATTGACCAGCGAGAGGCTTGATGGATAGGCTTGCGGGAAGCACAGACTAAGATGGCTTCTTCAAGAACTTTCATGTTGTTCTGGGTGACAATCAACTGGGTTGATTCAAGAATTACACAATGCAGACTGTCTGGAGGGAAGCCTCAAGCTCTGCACAGTTCTAGTCAACAATGCTTGGCCACTGAGGGTTGGGACTGCGTAGTGCAGCTTAGTGGAGGTCCGGCTGATGGCGGGTGGTCCAGTCGACAAATTTTCACAAAACATGCTAAGTGTGTGAGCGAGTGAACTCGTGTATACATGACCTTGTGAACACACACTCAATGACAAGATACCTCAAACCATAAGACAACATGTGCTCAGTCTGACTGACTACGGGATTGTCTAATGGTGAAAGCGACAAATGCAACACTTCAAATAGACTCTCGGATGAACGTGACGACATTTGCATGACAATGCTTACAAGATTGTGTGTGAGTGTGATGGGTGTTTACATAATAGAAACAATGCATGCACACAAAGACAAACCTTTGATATCACCAGAACAAGGTTGCAAGTGTGACATAGAAATAAACATGTTGAATGCGATAGTTGGTCAAACAAGTGAAAGGAAGTAAGACATGTAGAGGAAACACATGAAATAACTTTTTTGTATTTGCATACATGCATGCTACTGAAGAAAGGATGATATGACAATGACAAGAAGTCCTACAAAATCAACTAAGAGATGTACTTCGAAAGGTGTTCTTTACTTACCATACTCACCCTTGAGATGATCATGCATCTGACAGAGTTTGCATGTGGTCTTGATCTTTTACCATCACTTAGTCTCTTGGCCCTTCTCCTCAACTCCTTTGGAGTGATCTCAACATGCCACCTTTTCTTGTAGTCACTAAGAGATAGATAAGTGTCATTCCAACAGGCAGTGACTACTGCCAGAATGAGGCCATACGAGGCCCATCTACACAGTTTCTGAATGTAAGATAGATAGGTCATCTTGGACAAAACTTCATAGTTTTGAGTGCAGTGTAGCTGAGGGAGCTGAGAGGCATTACTATGGAGTTTCTGGATGCAAGGCACTATCATGGGATGGGTTCGAGGAGGACACATTTGTGCAGTTTTAGGTTACAAGGTAGATTGAGCAGTTGAGGGACAATACTATGCAATTTTTGGAGATACCGAGTTTCGGCTGGGGAAACACACTAGGGGAAACCATTGCACAATTTTGGATGCCAAGAGATGTTGGGGTCTTTGTGCACTGTATAGTTCTAGCATGCAAGGGAGGAATCTTGATGGTTACAGAAGCAAAGTGCACAATTTTGGGAAGTTTAATGAGGGTAATTTGCTTGGGAATTTGGCTAAGTGTGAGACCAGTGAAACATATGTAAACATCGATAATACTTGACTGTGATCACATGAAAAGTTAGTGATGCAACATAATCAATAAAAAATGTATAAAACATACCCTTATTGATGCAACAACCTTCGTGACAAGAGTGCGTGAAGTGAGTGTGAAACACGTCTATGTCATGATAGCAACTCGTGTGTGCATTCTTTCCCTTGAATCAAAATGAAATTCCATTTGCATGGAAAACAACAATCCCTGTGCCCAAAGATGACACATGTTGCATAAATATGAGAACATGAAAAAATCCTAAGATCAAGGAGGGGAGGCTTGATATCATTATTTTACCAACAAGTGACCAAGGACGATCAATCCTAGGATCCAAGGCAGACACCGAAATTTGCATGCAAGCCAAAATTTTGGAGGGTGGTTGTAGTCGCTACAACACTCTCTAAAGGAATATTTTCATAATCTTAGAGATTCCCTTGCTCATGGTTCCACTACCTTCGGTTGCTCAAGGATTCTGTCATCCACCCTCCACCGGTTTGATTTGAATGCATTTGATTGATTTTAAATACATATTGATGTGGCGGAGTTAAAAAGGCATGAGCCTTGGGTTGTTGGTAACCACCAGAAAGATTAGAATTTGGTTGAGGGTGGGCCAGGTTCAGAACCCACCACTCTCCGGTTTGTCTTGGACATGTTATAAACATCTCTCATGGTTTTTCGTTGTAAAATGTGGTTTAAATTGAATGTGGACCACCCGATTGGCCGGCCAACCCATGTGGGCCCGACTGGTTTGATCCCCACCATTCCCATAACACATATGTTGGCGGACATGTGTTGGGTTAGTTCGGTCTGTCGGTTGGTGGCCCGCTTACCCATTACAACATTATATATCTATATATATATATATAATATATATATATATATAATATATAATTATATATATATATATATATATATATATATAACGGATCGTTGGACTGTTAGGGGGTAGCTAGGTTGGCTACCCGCCACCCCAAAATTATTGTTTTTTTTATTTCTTTTTAACCATATAGTTATTTTTTTTCTACTAGAAAATAGGGGATATTATGCAAATTAAAGAGGTGACAAATTCACCCATTCCGACCACCATTTTCCATGCACTATGACTCTGCCAAATTGTTTCCTCGTTAATGAATACCACTTGGCCAAGTTTGACCAGAAATTTGACTAGCTATAACTTGAGAATATGAACTCACATTTGAGTGTTATTCACATCGTTGGAATTATGGTAACGAGCACTACAATCTGATCTTAGTTTCACTTCCATATGAGGACTTTGATTTTTGAGTTATTTTCAAGGCCACATCTATTTCTAGATCCACCTAGATCAGTATTGAACCTAGTTTCACTCTGATACCACAAGTAACACCCCCTCTAATTTTACTTAGAATTTCTTGAAATGTATTGGTGAACTTGTGTCTTTATCTATATATATATATATACTCAAATCTAGGCATATGTCATAACATGATTTGCTTCAATTATTGAAACCCTCCAAATTTTCCTTAAGAATGTATTGGTTTTATTTCCAATTCTCTCCTTCTCAAAATAATGAGAGTTATCTGTTAATTCTTCTATCTAGATTGATATATGGCACGATATTCCTCTTAAGTGACTTATTATGGCTTTGTATTATCTCTTAATTACTTAGGATGTGTTTATTAAAGTGTTGCTCTAGCCAACCTTTTCCAATAGTCAAAGTTTTACATTATGATAGAAGCATAATATACCATCACCATACCCATATTTGTATTATAATATCCAAGTGAATCATTATATTTACCTACTTGCGTACAAAATGTAGATCTATACAAAATGTGTTTCAAATATGTAGTATGGTATAAATATCATATCATTACTGAAATTATTAACCTATAGAACATATAGGTTTATGTGAATTTGCACATATATATTAATTTGTGACAAGGGTTTGCCATGATTAAAATTTATTTTTTTAATTTATTTTTTCCCTTGTTCTTTTGATCTTTCTAAACTCTTTGGAGTCCTCCATGTCTACTCAAGATTTTATGGAGACCTTTCATCCCTCAACCCATGTGAATTTGGTGTAGGTGGTGGTATAGTTTTTGGAAATATGTAACTAGGTTCGGTCTTCATAATATTTTGTGCAATATCTATTTTATGTCCTTGATATAAAACATAAAATAAAGTTATTATTGTCATTTATAAAGTATGAGTTTTTATTGTTCTAGTTCAAAGCCACCATTATGTGCTTCTAGGTTTTTTCGTAGAGTCAAGAAGTGAAAAGAGTCATTGTCATATGTAATATACCCTATTGGGCATTTTGTATCAAGTCAAAATAATTTATTTTGAGTCACAATGTGTCAAAGTGTCCCTCCAAGACCATGTCGGTCTGCAGAGAATAAGTCGACCTCTTAAAGGGTAATTTTTCTTCCTTGAAAGACTATATATAAGAAGCATTTAGCCTAATTTGGAAGTACATCAATCAAGCTCATAAAAGCATAACATGAATACAAAAAGATAAGAAATAAGAAGGAGGGTCTAAGGAATAAAAATCTAAGTCTAGAAGCATATTTCTATCTCTATTCTCTCACACATGTGAATTGCAACTAGGGTTTCTACAACTACAAGGACGAAATTTTAGATCTTCAAAGAAAGCTGAAATTTTGATCAAGGAAAACAGGTCATATCATCCATTTGACTAAGGATGAAGAAATAATCTAAGTCAAGAAAGGAATACAACTAAAATAGCTTCTATATCCCACACGTGTGAAGCTGCAGTAGTTTCTGGAGGGTCGAAGTTTCAGAAGTTTCTAGGAGGTTGAAGTTTTAGTAGTTGCTAAAGAGTCGTAAATTTGTTCTTGGAAGCTGTTGAATAAGGCTTGACTTGTTTTGGACTTTGAGAAGGTTAGCTCATCATTAAGGAAGGTTTACTTGGTCTTGGAGGGGTCTATTTCTTGGGTCTAAAGGTCTTGGAATTTGTCATTTGAAGTTTCTATAAGAAGAGAATAATTTTTTTTGTGTTTTACTCTCTAGGAAAGGTTTTGGCACTGGATAGCAACCTATATCTTGTGTCCATTTGTTCTATTGATATTCATGTTTTGGTAGCTCTTTGATGATAAGAAAACCAAAATAATCAAGATAAGAAGAAGAAAATTATAAATTCATCAAGTTGAAGTAAGAACATCACAAGCAATTATCAAAGTAGAGAATTCTCCCCTAATTTAGCTGCCCTATATTTCTATGATATTTCTCAACATGGACCACCTCCTAACATATTCAATGATGTGTGTAATCTCAACTGTCCATATTTCTTAGGGTTTTTTACCAATGGTGAATTTATTTGGTTTAGTTTTGAGTAAATATCCCCTTATGGTCTCACCACCGCCCTAGTCTCATTTTCTCTTCTGTTATTTGTGAAATGAGCTCTACAACCAAAAATTTTAATTTGGTAACTAATTTTTATCCCTCCAATATTAAAGGTCAGCACTATAATTATTTATTGAATTTCTCCTAAACACTTTGAGTAGAGATTTCGCTTGCAATCTGAGGTAAGGTTTACATCTCCAGTTTGGAAATTGACCCTAAGAGCAGTCATTTTGTTTCTATTATTATATATAGTTCTTCCTTGCAATTAATTGTTTAGAATTTTTCCATTTTCACCAATTAAATTCTATTTATATATTAATTATCATTTTTTTAAAACTTTAGGTGAAACCCTAGCTTTTATGCAGTGTCTAGGTTACAATATCCATCTATACCATGGTTTGATACTATAGTTTCACGCCATAGTGTATTTACAAGGTAAATTCTCTAAAGAGAACCTTGTTGCTTGTTAGGTCTCTATAATACTAGTGTATTCCCTCATTGTTATTAGTGTAGTCCCCTTATTATTATTGTTGTGCCCATGTAATCCCCATATTCTTATTTTTGTGCCCCATATAAGCCCACTATTGTTATTGTTGTGCCCTTACATTATTATTGTTATGCCAGATCTGATTATATTGTGACCCCTTAGACTCCTATATATAGAAAGGAGGTTTTTTCATTTGAATCATCGAAGAATTGTTCATTTGTGTAATGTAAAGGAGGTTTCCCCCTCAAATAGGCTAATTTTGAAGTTGTTGATCTATCTCTTCTTTTATTTTGTGAGCTGGTTGCATAACAATGTAATTTCAAACCCTAGCTTGACTTCTCTTTTAAAAAGAAGAAGGGTTTACCCTTATAACATATTCTTCAATACTAACGCTTCATATATTCTAGAATAAGGTTTTAACTATGGCTTCACTTCACTCATTAGGTAATTCCTATTGTTTGACTTTACTTCACGCTTCTTTATAGTAAACTCTCAAGAAGATTTCAGGGTTTTAACCAATTTTGTATTTTCCTTGCAAATTAGTTGTGGCTATGGTTGTTTTCCCTAAGAATTTTTCCAGAATGATTTTTGGAAGACTTTGTCTCCTCTGCCTCATGGCCTTTCCAAATGCTTACTAATTTTTTGTTTTATTTTACAGGGTTCTCATGCTTGCATGACTGAGACCCATTTAGAAATTCTTAGCTTAGGGTTTGTAAAGAGTCCCTACGTTGGCTCTAGTCTTATGGACTCTTGTAAATGTTTTGTGTAGATTACTAAAATTTATACAGGGCAAAGACCCAAACTTTGTGGATACAATTTTTACCAATATTCATCGTGGTTGGTGTTTTATGGTTATCTTCCTCTTCTGATAATTGTTTACAATTCATATATGCATTACTATGTATACAACCAAGATTTCAATGGTGTGTTTTTTAAAATTTTATATTATATATAAATATTATATATATAATATAATATATATTATATATATATATAATATATAATATATATATCCTTCTAATGTAAAAGTGATGATATGTTCTTGATGTGAAACCTTATAATGGTTAATATATATCATTACCCAACATGGTTTTCTCTTTACAATTTGTGTGAGTTATAGTAAAAAAGAAGGTCATGATCCATGTGGATATACATTATATTTCTATGTCTTTTGTTCATAAGAAAAAAACATGACTATGTAATTTATTTTCTTGAAAAGATTCTTCTAAATTATTTGAAACTTTTCTAAAGGGATTTCACCCATTCTACTATTGTTTTTCCTTTTGGTTCTTTAACATGTGTGAGATATTTTATTTCCCTACATTTTGTTTGGTTATATTTACTTTCTTGCTATGCATACTTTGTAATTTCTTATGTGATTTCTATGTCCTTTAATAAACAATAATTTATTTGTTTATTTTTTATGTAAGTATTAGGCCAAAGACCTAACTACTCTTGTCATGGGAACTACTCGAGGTTATTCTCTAAGCCCTAACATTACAATGTGTGAGACTTTTATCTCTGACTAATGTACAAGGATTATCCCTTTTTTAGGCCTAAGACAAATAACCTAACATGCTTCACATTTTGCCTAAGTTTAATTATATAGCCACATACGAACACGCAAGATATACTTTATATTATATATATTATATATATATAATAATATATAAATATAATATTATAATATTTATATATTATATATATATAATAGGTCGAGAGAGAGAGAGAGAGAAAAAGAGAGAGAGAGAAGAGAGAGACGATAACTCTTTTATTTAGTCATTGTCATATTCAGTTTTCTAATAACCATACAAATTGTAGAAATTCCCACTGTAGATCAACAAATTATGCAATATACTAAAGAAAAATACAAGATCTACTTCTACAACAAACTTTGCGGAAGCTTAATCGAATATGAGCAAGATCAAATAGAACACATATAACTAAGAACGAGAAATAAATCACACATGAACACAGAAGAATAACCCAGGGAAAGCCTCAACCTAAAACCCCAATCTCTATTTTATCATACAAGTGGAAATATGTTCAAATTACAAAAAGAATCAGCTCTCAAGCTATCTTGCTCTCTCTGCAATCAAACTGCTTCTCATAGACAGCTAAAGGCTTCTCACAAACCTTCTCCTCTACCCTCCAAGCCTCCTATTTCCTTGTGTAGTTTTCCTTGGGGTCCAGTGCAACCACCTGTGTGAATTGGCCTCCTCACACACTCACTAACCTTTGATCTAGCTACGCAATCCTGAAGGAGATAATTCCTTCTGCATGGATGAGTTTCCTTAATAGGAAAATTCCTCCAACTCATAGTACTCCCTCCATCTGATCTCAACTGGGTCTCTAGCTGAACTAACATGCATGAGTTATTTATAAGAGAATATTCAGTTATCTGAAGTGCAACAGTTACATGCATGTATGCATTAACTAACTGAACTCACAATATGTTCAACAAATTATTTGAACTAATCTAACTGGACTTAACTCAATTAACTGAGCTAACTAATTATAACTCAAATTAAAACTCATCCTTATCTCTTTAACTAAGGGATAAATTCCTCAATCAATGGAGAAACTGTTGCATGTCTTCACATAGACTTCATGTTTGATTTTCTACAGCTAATTAACTCAAGATGAATTAATTAATTATTTTTCAAACAGCTCATGAGACTAATTCAAATTTTAATTCTCAATTTTGATTCAAGGACAAATCAAAATTGGAATATATCCTAAAATTATATTTATGGCAATGCTATTTTTTAGCACTTCCATTTTTCATTCATTGTTGCTATGTCCAACACTGGTACCCTAACTGCTATTTATAGCATTTCTTATTGTGATTTTCAACACTCCCTCTCAACAATAAAGGCATTCAACTCAAACCCGATCCTAAACCTTTGGAACATTCAACATGCAACACTTCTCCCAAGTGTTGTTACTCCATCAACTCTAGAAACAAAAAAACTCCCAAATGACCTCCCTGTTGGGCTAGAAACATCCTCTGATGCTGAAGCTCCATCTACCATTGTCTCTACCCACTCAGATAGTCTTGCTACTCCTCATCGAGGCTCCTATAGCAAGGTCTAATCAAAGAGGTTGGGTACCTCAATGATCTTGCCCCTATTCCAACCTTCTTGGGAGTGTCACTCCACATCACCCCACCTCCTACCTGGAGGTATGGATGCATGTGACCCCTTTACCCACTTGGCTCAAAATTTCCCCCTACTGGAGGTCTCTGCATGAGTAGATGTCTCCACTCGGTCTCATCTCGGCTTCTCTAGTTGTGGCTACTCCACAACCTCCTGAAGCTGCTTCACCAATTGTGGCTCCTCCACAATTGTCTGAGACTTCTTCTAGCGCTGCATGTTGAGAGGTAATATACTCTCCCGCTCAACCACCAAGTCTCCGTCAGTTGCCTTACTCTAAGAGGATTTGCATGCATCTTGAATCTCAAGAGGATACAGGTTCTTGACTTGTGAACTGATCTGCTTCGCCTGTCTCGTGGTGACGTGTCTAAGGAAAACCTTTCGCTTATTGAAGACTACATCATAGCCTTTTTCTTACAGCAATGTGATTGACACCAAATTTTACTTCAGTCCTGGTACATACTTGACATCTGTCAACGTAATGCGAGCTCCATGCTCCCTCCTAAAAACAATTGTGCCTACACCTGAGACACTATACTTTTCATCATTACCCATTGCTATGAGTATTTGGAGATCTTTCTCCTCCAAGGTATTAAACAAACTCTTGTCGTCGGTCATGTGGAAAGAAGCTCCACTGTCAAGAAACCAACCACATCCCACCATGGATGAAACTATGCATGCAATAAGAGAGAAATCCAACTCAAAATGTGAGGCCAGTGCCTCACCATTAGAACCCTTTGAGGATCCCTTCTCGGATTTCTTCTATGGACAATTTGTAGCATAATGGCCCACTTAATGACAATGAAAGAATCACACTTTCGATTTGTAAAACTTCTTCCCAGAATGGGAAGAACTGGATTTGGAGTGGGACGCCTTCCATTTCCCCTTCCTCGCCTTACTCGCTAAGGCTAGATTTTCCTTATCACCTTGCTTTGATGAGGATCCATCTCTAGTGCTTCTTCTTATCTTCTCCTACATCAGATCTGATCAAAGTCATTCCTAATATGGCAGTTTTTCTCTTCCATTAACCAAGTCTTGATAGCTATACCAACTCTTAGGAAGACCAAGGAGTGCAAGACTCACCATGTCATCATCAACTGTCATGATCCCTACACTTCCAAGCTCATCCCTGCAGGTGGTTACCTTGTTCAGATATGTAGAGATCGTGTCGCCCTTTTCACACTTGATTTTTCGAAGCTTGTCTTTCAATGGAAACTTCCTCTGATCGTTATTATTATGATATAGATCTTTCAATGTTTTCCACATCAAAAACATTGTCTCCTTCCCATGGAGACTTGAGACTATGTGGTGTCGAACTCCCTCCAGAAGGATTCTCCTTTCTCTAGCCACACATTTCATCCATTCCGCCAATTCTGTAGCATCAGTCAGCTTGGGGACTTCTTGATCAATGAATTCCTTTAGATCGTTATCCTCTAATACTGCTTCCATGCGATCCTTCTAGGCTATATATTTTGAGCTGCCATCAAGGGCATACTCAAGTCTTAAACCGTTGAACTCCATTGGTGAAATTGAGATATAATAAGAACTCGATTTCTATATTCAAGAACTTCAAACTTTGAACTTCTCCCTTCTTGTATACTATTCTTCACTTTGATCACCTTTGCTTTGATACCATGTAGAAATTCCCACTGTAGATCAACAGATTATGCAATATACTAAAGCAAAATACAAGATCTACTTCTACAACAAACTTTGTGAAAGCTTAATCGAATATGAGCAAGATCAAATAGAACACATATAATTGAGAATGAGAAATCAATCACACATGAGCACAAAAGAATAACCGAGGGCAAGCCTCAACCTAAAACCCCAATCTCTGTATTATCATACAAGTGGAAATATGTCCAGATTACAAAAAGAATAAGCTCTCAAGTTATCCTGCTCTCTCTACAATCAAACTGCTACTCATAGACAGTCAAAGGTTTCTCACAAACCTTCTCCTCTTCCCTCCAAGCCTCCTATTTCCTTGCGCAGTTTTCCTTGGGGTCCAGTGCTGCCACCTGTGTGAATTGGCCTCTTCATACACTCACTAACCTCTTATCTAAATGTGCAATCCTAAAGGAGATAATTCCTTCTGCATGGATGAGTTTCCTTTATAGAAAAATTCCTCCAACTGATAGTACATTGTCCCTCCATCTGATCTCAATTGGGTCTCTCACTAAACTGACATGCATGAGTTACTTATGAGAGAATATTCAATTATCTGAAGTGCAGCAGTTACATGCATGCGTGCATTAACTAATTGAACTCACAACTAGTTCAACAAACTATTTGAACTAATCTAACTAGACTTAACTCAGTTAACTGAGCTAACTAATTATAACTCAAATTACAACTCATCCTTATCTCTTTAACTAAGGGATAAATTCCTCAACCAATGGAGAAATTGTTGCATGTCTTCACATAGACTTCATGTTTTATTTTCTACAACTAATTAACTCAAGATGAATTAATTGATTAATTTTCAAACAACTCGTGAGACTAAATTCGAATTTTAATTCCCAATTTTGATTCAAGGATAAATCAAAATTGGAATATATCTCGAAATGATATTTCTAGCAATGCTCTTTTTTAGCACTTCCATTTTTCATTCGTTGTTGCTATGTCCAACACTAGTACCCGAACTGATATTTATAGCAATGCTACTTTTATCATTTCTATTTTTAGCATTTCTTGTTGTCATTTTCAACACAAATTAAAAAATAGATTTAGAGTATAGGTCTTGCGTTAATTATTATAGGGTTATATTCCTTTTTTTTCATTCTTATCCCCAGGGAAATGACAAACTGAGATTTCTAGTTTAAACATCTTATCATCCTCCATAGTAGAGGAAGAGTTGATCCTACACCTGTAGTCTTTCATCTACCTATAAAATATAATAACATATGCACACACAACTACATATACATGTACCATATATCTACATGTTACATTTACAAATCTTGTGAGGATTTTTCCATAGTTTAAAATACAGTGTTGAAGCATTCAATATTCATACTAACAAACATTTCAATTTCATGAATAAAATCATTCAACACAAATCCGATCAACATCTATATACTTATCTAATTACTTCTCAAAAATATTCTAAAGGATTCCACATTCCTCCCAACCATGTACTAGATTTTCCAGCTAGTTCCACCTAAACTCCACTCCTCTCTGTGAGGAAAACAAGACATAAATATTTTTCAAATTCACCTCTTGAACCCTTTAGCAATGTCTTATTAATTGTCTAGGTTCAAAACTAGTCTTTCTCTCCCATTGGTCCTATTTTCAAAATAAATGCCTTTATCTTCCACAATTCTCTTGCATAGGTTCCACCTCATGACATATATCTCAAATCATGAAAAAATCTTAGTGTTCTATCTCTATCAATAATTATGTTGAATAAGGGCAAGAGGATTTTTCTTTTTTTGTTCATGCCCCCTTCTTGGGCATAAATGATTTCAATTGTTTTCCTGACAGTTAGGAGTCAAATCTCATATGACAACCTTTAAAATATTTTCAAGAATGTTAACACATCAAAACAATTTATTCATTTTATTATTCAAAATAAATATTTATATTAGCACATTATGTCATTTTTATTTTTTAACTTTTCAGCCAGAAGTTAAATATAAAGTCAAAAATAAATGTTTTTTGGCTCATGGTTCCTTGACCTAGCCGACGCCCTCCCCCTGCGACTGAGGTTGTTGGCCGTCTTAGCCCTTTGACTATCGCGGAGCGCTCCATTTCTTGTCTGCGGACTGCAGAGTGTCTCTTCATGCACCCTTGTGGTTGTTGTGCCCCTGCGCTCAGTCCTGAAGCGCCCCCCAGCGATCATGGAAACCAACGGGGGCTCTTCCATTCCTCCTCCTAAGGTTTTGGTAATCCGTGTAATGATTGAAGCATGTCCGAAGTGAGCTCCATCGATGGTTCAACAGAAGTTTATCAGGAATATGGAAATGATTCCCTCAGTGGCCCTCCCTGAAGAAGAGAAGTGCAAAGCAACATTGAATCTGGCATAGAGAGGCCTCATCAGTCAGTTCACAAGTCTCTGGCCTTCTCCTAAGTCAGTAGAAGACTGGACACAAAGAAACTGGAACCCTTTGATCAAAGAGGGCATTAAAAGCTATTTTGTAGGTAAATGATTCTTTGTCTTTGTGTTTGAAAGCTCGTAAGACAGAAGCTTAATATTCAGAAATGGCCCATACTTCATGGGACCGTAGGGATTGTATCCAAACAAATGGTCCTCAGACTTTGACCCTTCCCAGGATGTCCCTTATACTATCCCAGTATGGGTGAGACTCCCCCATCTGCCTCTCCACTGGTGGAATCAAAAATCCCTTGAGAACATCGAAAATGCGCTGGGTAAATACATCGACAAAGCTGCAAGAAAAGATCAATACTCATGTGCTCGCATATGCATTGAAGTTGATCTAGAGGAGGGGTTACCAGAAGCAATCAAGCTCACTGTCACTGGATGGGTGCATGTCTAGGAACTGGACTACGAATAACTCCCCTTCAAATGTAGACATTGTAACGCGCACGGACACTTCGCCAAGCACTGCAAGTAGAAGGCAGAAGAGCAACCAGACAAACAAAATGAGGATCAATGGACTCTAGTTCAGAAAACAGCACACCCAAAAAAAGGTTCTAGCAAAGGAAAGATGACAGGGATTCCAAGCAGTTCTAAGCCCAATAAGGAAGATGAAGCAATCGTAAAAGGGACAGCAAGTACTCAGATCAACCTAGTAGCCTCTGAGAAGGAAAACCTGGTGCATGTAGAAAGCACCCCCCCAAGCAAAGAAGGAGAGAAAGAAAAGCAGATCAAAGTCACACAGGGCAGTCTATCCAACCCCTCATATGCAGAATTCACAAGGAAAAAAGCCATAGAAAGCTCAGGATCATCGGAGGATGAAACCTATGAGCGCCCCTCTAAAAGAGTTGGAAGGAAATCCCGTAAAGAAATGAGAGAAGAAGAGGCCGAAAGACTTAAAACTCAAGGGAGTCAAGCCACAATAGAAATGACCATTGGGCGAAATACCAGACCGAGACCTTCCAAGGGAGGTCCCATCCCTCCACTAAGTAAATAATGAAGCTTGTCTCTTGGAACTACAGAGGACTGGGGAACCCCTCCAAACTAGAAGCAATCAAGGACCTTCTTAAAGCAGAACCCTCAGACATCCTCATGCTCCAAGAGACCAAGATTGAAGGGCAAGCCCTTCTAGATATCAGCAAGTCAAAGTGGAATAAAAATATAGGTAAGGCAGTCAGTGCCACGGGCACTTCCTGAGGACTGGCTACTCTTTGGTTTGATTGCACCTTCCAGCTCAATAATTTTCAAGAATCTCAGCACTGGATCTTCACAGAATTGACACATAAAGTTAGTAAGTTGACTGTCTCCCTCTTCAATCTGTATGTCCCTGTAAATTATTCTGAAAAAAGAGAATTTTGGAACTCACTTTCATTTTATCTAGCGCAGCATTCCCCAAATAATATTATCATAGTAGGAGATCTAAATATAGTTTTGAAACCAAAAGAGAAGAGGGGCGACTCCTGCACCAGAGACTCCATGCTGGCCTCTGTGGAGGAGCTCGTCCATAATTGGGATCTCTTAGACTTCCCTCCAGTCCATGGGCTTTTCACATGGTCAAATAATTATGTTGGGTCGTAACATATCTCTGCCCGTCTGGACAGGTTTCTGGTTCAAAGCGCCCTTCTAATGAATAAAAAGATCATCACCACAAAAATTCTACCCAAACTGACTTCAGATCGCAAGCCAATACAGCTCCTACTGGAAGATGAAGAATATCTGGGCCCCATTCCCTTTCGCTTCAGCCCTCTATTGATTGAGAAAGTGGGATTCATGGAGACTGTGAAAGCTGCCTGGGCTAAATCCTTCTCAAGCTCCTCTAGCTACATCTAGGAACAAAAGTTGAAGGCCACAAAACATGCGTTGAAGGAATGGATAAAAAAGCCAAATCCCACTCCAACCAATCAAAGAAAGAGGCAGTTCTGAGGTTGCACTCCATGCAAACAGAAATGGAAAATAAAGACATTACAGCAGAACTCTTGGACAAGGAAGTAAAAGCTCAACGATCCACTTACCAATCCTTCCGAGCTGAAGAAGAATACTAGAGACTAAAGACCAAAAGTCTATGGTTAAAGGCAGGGGACTGGAACACCACTTTTTTCCCCAGACAATACAGAGCCAGACTGTCCCAGAACGATATAGCTGAAATCAAAACTTCGGAGGGCCAAGTTTGCAAAGGTTTCAACCAGGTGAAAGGCGCTGCTGAAGCTCATTACAGGAATTTATACAATTATGGAAACCAAGGCAATTAAGAGGAAGCCTCTGACTTCCTCTCCAACATCCCTCTCCTCGTTAACCCTGATGAAAATACAGCCCTTTATAGTCCCATTTCTGAGGAGGAAATTATCAAAGTAATCTGGTCAATGGAAGCCGATAAGGCCCCAGGGCCTGATGGATTTACAATCCATTTTTACCAATCCTGCTGGGAAGTTATCAAAACTGATCTCCTCAAAATGATAAAAGGCTTTATGAGAAAAGCTAAGATAGGAGAAGGAACAAATTCCACCTATCTAGCTTTAATCCCTAAGGAAACAAACCCTGACACCTTTGCAAGATTCAGGCCTATCTGACTGTGTAACGCATCTTACAAAATTATAGCCAAACTCCTAGCAAGTCGAATCAAGCCCCTGCTCAAAAATTGATCTCCAATACTCAAGGTGCATTCGTGGAAGGCAGGTACATTATGGATAATGTCATTCAAGTACAGGAGACCATTCATTCAAGCAAACATCAAGGGGATAAAGGTATGTTGATTAAACTTGATATGGTGAACGCATTCGATAGAGTTAACCGCTTGTTCCTTTGCAAAGTTCTGCTCTCCTTTAGCTTCTCTCAACAATTTGTCTAGCTCATAAAAGCATGTATTGAATCTCCATGGATTGCTCCCCTTATCAACGGCCGTCCAACCAATTTCTTCCAATCTCGGAGAGGTATCAGGCAGGGATGCCCTCTCTCTCCCTTCCTGTACATCCTCATGGCGGACTCCCTCAGTAGAAAACTAGCAGCTGAAAGAACCGTTGGCTCACTCTCGGGCCTCAAACCCTCTAATGTATCAGCTCCCCTGAATCACGCCCTCTTCGCGGATGATTCACTGCTCCTTTGATCCAGGTGGATATTGGTGGCCACCTGCCAAGTCCATCTGGACCCCCATCATTGTTTCTCTCAGCATTTTCAGTTTCCTTAATTGTAGCACAACTTACTATTTTTAGCA
>APFE030758389.1:42675-58691 GCA_000404065.3 Pinus taeda | reverse complement strand
ATTTGGTGTTTCATCTTCCAGGTTTAGGTTTTGGAATGTGAAGGGTTTTTTTTCCATTGTTTCTCAACAATAAATAGGCCTTCGAGCCTCATTGTAACACAGTTCAGAGGCATGTAGCCACACATCTCTTCTCAGAGATAAGCTACCATAGCCCTAGCTGGTTTATTTCCATTTTCTGGTTGTAAGCATATTTCTATTTTCCATTAATGAAATGAAGCATTGTTTCCGCTGCATCTTTGTGTATATGGTTATCTCTGTATTTTGTTGCGTTCCTGTTTAAATCTGGATCATCCTTGGAGGTGTTTCCTCCATAATTGTCGAAGCCTTCAACTCTGTGCTGAGAAGTTATTGCAGGGTGTCTGGCGCTCTTGTTAATGAGAGTAAAAGTGAAATCTTCAGTTGGAATACTGAGCAGCAAGAGATCACTAATATTTCTAAGATTCTCTGGTTCAAAGGACATGTTCAATGGGATAGTTTTAGGTACTTTGGTCTTCCCATTTCCTCAAGGGTGAACAAGAGGTCCCTCTGGACTCACATCATCAGCAAAATCAAATCTAAAATCGCTGCTTAGGGAGGATATTGGTTACCAAAAGGTGGAAAAACCATTCTAATCAAATCTCAGCTGTCAGCGCTTCCTACTTACCAAGCAACGTTTCTCCTGGCCCCCAAACATGTAACGGAATAGATCACTACCCTCCTCAGGGATTTCTTATGGCAAGGTGGGAAAGGCAATGGCAAAAAAATGCACTTAGTCAACTGGGACATGGTTAAGAGGTCGATTGCTGAGGGCAGACTGCAAATTCGGGATCCCTCCCTTGTCAACTCGGCACTGGGCGGTAAACTCTTGTGGAAAATGATCCACGATCCCACTCATCCCATCAGTGTCATTTTACAGTCAAAATATGTAGACAATGACGCTCTTAGGAAAATGCAATTGGATAGCTCAGCATCTTGTACACAGGTATGGAGGCTCTGCTAAAAAAGTAGCGAATATTTCAAAAAACTCATGTACAGAATCCCTGGTAACGGTAAGCGCACCCACTTGTGGAAAGATCGAATAATGGGATGTGATCATATGGCAGAAAATGAAGAAATTGCTGAACTCAGAAACTGGCTAGAAAGAGCGGGAGTAAACAGCATTTACGATCTGTCAAACTGGGACATTCATGGTGATTGGGCAAGATGGGATTTCCATGGAGTCCCCGTGCGTTTAAGAGATCAACAGATCTTGCTGGAGGACCTGCTTGAAGACGCTGCTCCTGTCAACAGATTCATGAAGGACAGTTGGGGATGGGGCCAGACTGGAGTTTATACATCAACAGAAAGATATAGGGCTCTTCGGGGATCCAAGAACAGTAATCAATCTCCCACCTTCTGGAAATAGGTCTAGGAGTCGTTAGCCCTCCAAAAGTTAAATTTATTTATTTATTTATTATTTATTATTTATTATTTTTTTTTTTATTTTTATTTATTATTTATTTATTTATTTATTATTATTTATTTAATTTATTTATTTTTTTTTTTTTTTTTTTTTTTTTTTTTTTTTTTTTTTTTTTTTTTTTTTTTTTTTTTTTTTTTTTTTTTTTTTTTTTTTTTCTGGACTTTGGCACACAATAAACTTTTAACAGGAGACAATCTGGTAAAAAGGAAGATCAAAGGGCCTCATAGATGAGTGCTTTGCAAATGTAATCTAGAAACTGCCCAACACCTTTTTTTGGACTACCTCTTTGCCAAGGAGGTGTGGGGGCTCCTACTTCAAGATTTTCATATCTCTCTCCCTCAACAAACCTCTGTCCCAGAACTTTTTGCTTGATGGAGTACCTGCTTCCACCGAAGTATCCCTCCCAAGTCCTTCTGGCGTAAAGTATGGATAGTGCTTCCCAAATTTGTTTGCTGGCAACTATGGTTGGCTCGAAATCAGCAGATTTTCAATAATATGCAGCACTCTCCGACTCAAGTAGCAGTAAAAGCTAAGGCTCTTCTCTTGGAAGTGGCTCAGCAGCAGTATTACAAACATGACCCTTTGCTCACGCCTGAAGAAAAGAGGTGGTTGGCTCTAGAGCCACATCCCCGAAAGTACCTCCTTACACCCCTGAAAGCAAATCCAGACTGGCGAAAAAGAGAGCCAGATGACATCTTTCAACGCTAGTGGAGGGCCCAAAATCTAACTACCATATTCTTTGATGGGGCATCCAAAGGGAACCCTGGAGTCGCAGGTTCTGGTGGGATCATCTACTCCTCGGATGGGTCTTTTAGAGATTCTTTTGCCTGGGGCCTTGGTCTGAAAACAAATTATCAAGCGGAGATCCTTGGGCTGCTCAAAGCTTGCCTTATTACCAAAGAGAAAGGTGCTAAAGATATCCAAGTCTTCAGAGACTTAGAAATTTTAATCAAAAAACTAATCAAGGAGGATCTTTTCAACAATGCTGAACTCAACAAAATCATGGACAAATTGAAGAGAGTCTTACTAGGCTTTGATTCGTACAAGTTTTATCACATCCTCAGAAACTCCAACAATGAAGCAGATCGGATGGCGAACAAAGGTTGCACTCTCATGAAAGGGATCTTAATTGTAAATGGGGAAAGCTTCTTCCAAAATCCGTGAAACTATCACATTCCAAAGGCAGCATAAGAAGGATAATAGCCATGTAAGTGGGGTCGCTACGGCAAAGACCCATTTTCCTTTTAGCATATAAATAAAATCCATAACCGTTTCAGTTAAAAAAAATATATAAAGTCATAAAATAACTTTTCCAAAGGTATTACACACATCCACAAGCGCTTAAATTTAGTAGTTAAGTAAGGTTTCAATTTAGTTCAAATTCTCATTATACCTATTTTTAAAAGTGAGGAATAAAAATAATCCCTCTAACTATAAGAACATTATCATTATTCAAATTTTATCCAAGCAATACATAATTATTTTATAAAATTATATTACCATATGACTAGAAAGCCATGAAAAAACAAAGACTAGGCCATACTTAGTAGCTATCATTTAGATGTGGATGGCCTAGTTACACTAAGGATCATTGTAAAAGAGTACCAAAATAATAATATCAAACTCCTTTTTCTTTTCTTTGAATTTAAAAATTCTTTTTTCATAGTTTACAAGAAAACGATCTCAAATAGGTTGCAAGAGTTAAAAGTACCTTTTTCATTCGAGGGCTACTACAACAAGGTTGTATAAGAACAATATTGCCAATTATAATAAATCTAAAGGATAGATGAAGGAAATTAACTAAAATATAGGATTTAAGAAAGATTATCTCTCATCCCTAACCCTTTTTGGCAAGTATAGTAATCAATAATAATTCTGAAGGATTTCTAATACAAGGTAGGTATACACATTAATACTTACAAAACAAAAGTTACAACAAATAAAACCAAAAACATCACCTACAATAATTCCAAGTATGATGAAAATAACTTGGGAGAAGTGCATTCTTACAAATATCTCATAATTAATATTCATCATAAGCTCAATTGGAACTAAATCATTAAGAAAAGGATATATGGATGGTGGAAAGCATATTCTTGGAATGACAACAATTGTAAATCAATAGGTTTTTGGATATGTGATCATAAACACTTATCTTTGATATCCTCATTTCTCTTATTATTTTAATAGATGTGAAGCTTGGACATGTATTATCTCTATAGAATCATGAAAAAAATAAAGTAGACCAAATAGAATTGTATAACGTATAATATAAAATTATAGATAATACATCCTATCCCATCCTCCTAATAAAAGAAAGGCATTCTGCCAAGAGCATAATTGTGATTAGGTACCTAATGTATAAAAACATGTTAAACAAAATCAAAGATGAGAAATTTCCAAAAATTACTTTCAAACTCTATCCAAAAACACTTTCAACTCAAGCAAGGATGAGAAAACGATGCTAAACCACTGGGGCATAAGGGAAGAAATCATACTAGAAAATAAGGAGAATATTAAAAACAATGTTACTATTAAATTTAAGGATACTTTTTTATGCAATAAAGAGATAGAGGGCCAATGAGAATTAAGATATTATAAGAAGGCATTGAACCCTAATTTAGATGAAATTATATGTCATTTTTGTCACGCTAAGATGCCATTAGGTATAAAGATAAAATTAAAACTATTATTACATCTAAATTTAAAGAGAATTTTTTGTGTAATATAGAGATAGATGGAAAAAGAAATATAAGATATTAGACGTCATTTAACAATAATTTAGAATATCAAAATTACATGGGATGAAAAAAAAATCATCTTTGTCACACAAAGACAATAAGGACAACAAGGCTAGAAGCTATTATGAAGATATACTCATTATGAGCTTAAACATCTCATACATAGGAATTAAATGTAGATGAAGATGATAACAACATTTCTCCCAATCACTTTTAGCTACATCCAATTACATACAAATAGATATAGATGAATGAATAAATAAAAAAAGATCAACATTATATATGTTAATTTATTTTGAATATATATAATATACTATATATATATATAATATATATATATATATATATATATTATAATATATGATCATTAAAGAAAGACAGAGAGAAATGATTTCATTTTATAAATAAGAAAAATCAACAATTTAGTTTAAAATTTAAACCATTTTGTCAACAAGTTTTGGGATAGACGGTGATCAGGTGCTCCGTTAAAGAACTACTTGATGTGAAGTCATCGGTTCAGGGTAATATATTGGACATGATAAAGATGTAGTCCTACCAAGCTTAAAAAAAATTAAAGCATTTTGAAAAATCCAAAAAAAAAATTAACTCATGATTGATTTTTTTTCTAATTTAAAACGATACACTAGCAAAGTTTAAATTATCTATTTATTCACTAAGCCAAATATTTTAGTAAAATTTAATATTAATGTATATCCCAATCAGACTTGTTGAGGTAAGTCAAGTCAAGGACACTTTCTATGGTACATAAAAGCTCTACAAAAGCAGATTTAAATTTATCACTAATATGTATTTTAATAAATAAATACAATTAAAAAGAATACTTTTATTAATTTTAATTTAATTTTAATATTTATATCTAATTTAATTTTAAAATGGATTTTATATTTAAAGTTCTTTTGATGGTAGTTTGATTTTATTTGATTCTTTAATTAATATGGACAAGTTGGAAATGAATAGAAATATTTCTAACTAAAATTATGGTCAGTTTTGTTAATAATTACTTTTTGTAAAATTCTTTCGAGATTTGGAAAACAAATTGAATAAGAAAGAAGTTAATATCATCTGTTTGTTAAATTGGTAGGTTGGGCACATTTAAGAAAATATTGTCTCTATATATTATTTTATTTTTTTATTTTAAAGTAAAGTATTTTAAGTTATATTTATTTATTTTTTAATTGTTTGAAATTATAATTTTTATTTATATTTATATATATATATATATATATATATTATTTATGAGTTTTTATAGTGAAACTGGTTTGGATCTTTGCCACTTTTTGCTATGTTAAGAGGATTGAAGATGAAATCTTTTCTTAAATGTGAGGCTTACACCACATAGTTCTCATTTACAACATTTGTCACATATCCAACCTTTCTCACTTGTTAAGTCACAACTATAGTGATTGTTGGAGTTTTCTTCCCTCTTTTTCTTTCGTAGAAATAAATGTTGAAAGTAGAATTAATCTCTTATTAAGTTCCATAAGCGAACTGTCTTAGTAAATGTTAATCAATCATCAATCATCATTATTATTATTATATTAATTTTAAATATTAAATTTACTTTTATAAAAATACATTTTTTTGTAAGATTGGTAAGACTACATCTCCGTCATGTCAAACATCTCACCCTGATTGAGAGATAGCACAAGATTTGAACCTAAGACTTTAGGTTTGGCAAGACTTCAATTCCACTGATATTGCCAATTAAATTACCGCAAACAGACTATAAAATACGTTTTAGATAACAAAAAAACATAAAATTTTATGTTAAAATTCCGAACCAAACATCAACTTAAAAAATAAAAATAATAATGTATTCCTATTGATTTTATCTTCTATTACTCCAAAGATAAATAAATACACACTAATTTTATATTAACCAATTTATGATGATGATGATGATGGTTAACGTCCACTGAGATCAAATTTTTGTCTATCAAACCTAAAGAAAAAAAATTATTTAGTTTGATTTAAGGTTTTATTCCTATGCTCAAAAAGATTGGAGAGAAGCCTCCCGAGCTCACCATAATTTTGACATCGAAGAAGGCTAAGAAGGTCAGCATTGCAACAAAGATTATGAAACTGAGATCTAATGTGGTTGTATGCGGAGCACTCTAAGAGGATGTGATTTTCATCCTCAATGTTCATATTCTCACAGAGATGGCAAATCCTTTCCATCCATGGTGTTTTAGGAACCACCGAATGACCCATTTCAATATGGACCTCATAAGAGTTCATTCTAACTTTGGCTATATTAATTTTCTTAGAGATACTTTTGATCTTCTAGGTTGGGGTTGATGACCTCCTTATAATATCTTAATTTTCTTTTAGCTGTTAAATCTTTCTCATGCCACAATTTTTTTTTGAACTTAAAAGTAACAATATTTTTAATGTTATTAATGTTTTGCTACGCAACATTCTTGTCGAACTCCCAATGGTTTAACCAGGCCCTGGTGTCTTTATACCAACCTCGTTTGAGCTATAGGTGGTTTTGGTTGGAATTTAAAGCTAGCTTAGGAAGTCTATGGTTTCCTATGTTATTGAGTTTGTGCTTGTACAACAAAAGCCTAGCCATAGCTAGTGATGAGGACGAGATTTAAAGGGTGAATCAAAATCCCATCTCCCTTATAAAAATTTTCTTCAGTCCTGTGGGTTATGGGCCCACGAAGCCTTCCAAGGGTGGCCACTAATATCTGGCAAGGATTTGTTTGTAGTTGTTTATGTTCTTTTAGAAAGTTGGTGCCTCCAGTAACTACTTGTACACCAATATTTGCATGGAATTTCAACAAAAAATTAGTCTTGGCAACAGCTTGACTTGCAAGTTCCCGAGTGGGACAAATGACAAGAACAAGAAAATACAGTCTCATATATTACTTCAACCCTTGTGACATCACCCGTGTCCTTGAACAACTTTGCTAGCTCGGCACTGGCGACAGTCCAGTGCAAATTCCCCACAAATACCTTGATTTCTGTAGAGGGAATGCGGTTCCCAGTCTTTTCTTCTTCAACAATTTCTTGTCGTCTCCAAAATGCTTCGACGTCTGCGTTTCCTCTATCACCATCAGGCTCGCCCTCGAGGTCGACGACCAGATTACGAGCCCGGGGAGTCTCTATTTCCCTGACTTCAACATCGGAGCTAGCAATATTCAAGATAGAATCTTCAGGATGCTTCTTATGCTTTGCTTTGGCCAATATTTCAAGGCTTGAATCTGCATTGGCATCCTCTTCATCGCTGGGGATTTGTATCAGGGTTTTAGGAGACATTTCATCGTCCTTCGATGACCGCTTTCTCCCACGTTCACACAATCTCCGTTCTTCTGAATCAAAGTCACTTAATACTGCTGCTCGGTTGTCTCCATGCCCGCGTCCTCGATGTCAATCACAAAACTCGCCGGAAGAGCTTGACAAATAAAATGAAAAATACACAAACATAAATTCACAATGACGCATTTCTGTATAAATTCATAAAAACACATTTTCATTATTTACAACTTGGTTACAATTTAAGGCATCTCAACCTTAATCAATAACTCTCCAACAACTACATTTTTCCCTCTCTCACATGCATAGTTTTTCTTTTTCCTCTCCTTCTTGATTCACTAATGAATCCTTCTATTCTTGTTATACATACATCAATTTTAACTGATTTTTTAAACTAAATTTAGTTCATTAGCCAAATCTTGTTCAAGGTTGACCTGGTTGTCCATGTGCTTGTCCATGTGTCTTCTTCCTCTAATTTCTTTTCACTGAGGTGTTTGGATGCTCCTGCATCAGACTCCCGAGGTACAAAAATTATGACCTCCTGGTCATATGCTCCAGAGGTACAAAAATTATGACCTCTTGGCCATATGCGTTTGCTTAGCAATTCTACCCATTATTTCACTTCTTCAGTGGAACTACCTTCATGTGAGATGCAACCAAACCTTTTCCATAGCAAGTCCTCCTTGCTACCAGATGCCTTACCAAGCTTCTCTCCTGAGCTTAGTCCTCTTGGCATCTTTGTGGTTCACTCCTCTCGAACCAATTGAGTACTCCTGCTCCAGGGTTGCTGCAATCTTCTCACCTTCACAAAATAAATTTAAAAAAATTAGAAGCTTACAAATCTTCAACAAATTATACCTCTTCGCATGTAAAAACTCCTCTCCTTTCTGCAAGAAATATTTTCCTGCTCTAATACCACTTGATGGAGACGATATTTAAAGGGTGAATCAAAATCCCATCTCCCCAAAAAAATTGTTCTTCAATCATGTGGGTTATGGGCCCACGAATCCTTCCAAGGGTGGCCACTAATATTTGGCAAGGATTTGTCTGTAGTTTATTCTGTTCTTTTGGAAAGCTGGTGCCTCCAGTAACTACTTGTACACCAATATTTGCATGGAATTTCAACAAAACATTGGTCTCGACAACAACTTGACTTGCAAGTTCTCGAGTGGGACAAATGACAAGAACAAGAAAATATAATCTCATATATTGCTTCAACCCTTGTGACATCACCCGCGTCCTTGAAAAACTTTGCTAACTCAGCACTGTCGACACTCCAGTGCAGATTCCCCACAAATACCTTGATTTCTGCGGAGGGAATGCGGTTCCCAGTCTTTTCTTCTTTAGCAATTTCTTGCCGTCTCTAGAATGCTTTCACGTTTGCATTTCCTAGATCGCCATCAGGCTTGCCCTCGAGGTCGATGACTAGAGTACGAGCCCAGGTAGTCTCTATTTCCCTGACTTCATCATCAAAGCTAGCAATATTCAAGTCTTCAGGACACTTCTTACGCTTTGCTTTGGCCAATATTCTGAGGCTTGAATCTGCGTTGGCATCCTCTTCATCGTTGGGGATTTGTATCGGGGTTTTAGGAGACATTTCATCGTCCTTCGATGACCACTTTCTCCCACATTCACACAATCTCCATTCTTCTTAATCACAGTCGCTCAATACAGCTGCTCGGCCGTCTCCATGTTCACGTCCTCAATGTCAATCACAAAACTTGTCGGAAGAGCTTGACAAATAAAATAAAAAATACACAAACATAAATTCACAATGACACATTTCCGTATAAATTCACAAAAACACATTTTTGTTATTTACAACTCGGTTACAATTTAAGGCATCTCAGCCTTAATCAAGAACTCTCCAGCAACTACATTTTTCCCTCTCTCACACACACAGTTTTTCTTTTTCATCTTCTTCTTGATTCACTAATGAATCCTTCCATTCTTGTAATACATACATTAGTTTTAACTGATTTTTTAACTAAATTTAGTTCATTGACCGAATCTTGTTCAAGGTTGGCCTGGTTGACCATGTCGTTGTCCACGTGTCTTCTTCCTCTAATTTTTTTTCACTGAGGTGTCTGGATGCTCCTGCATTAGCTAGGCTCTCGATAGGGGAAAGACCCGCTTCTATAAGGAGAATAGGATAGGGTGTATTGCTTTTAATTCTAAGGTTATACATTACAAAGCACTTCTGGATTTGTTCAATCTTTCTCGAGGATTCTCTAGAGATGCTGCAACCCCAAACCTCACATCCATATAAGATAATAGGAGTGACTAAAGTTTCAAAGAGGAACTTCTTTCTATCCCACATTATGAGGTTCTCCATTTTACAATTATTTTCAAGACCAAAATAAGCTTTCTACCCTCCATTAATCCTTTTCTCAATGCTATAGTTCCAGTTGAGCTTGTGATGAATATCAATTCCTAGGTACTTGTAGGAAGACACTTCCTCCAAGTTACTATTGTCATACATAAAATTAGTGTAAGTTTCCTTATTGGATTTGATAATCATAACTTTTTTTTGTCAGTGTTTATAGTAATACCCATGGTAGAGCAAAAATCCTTAAGAATTCTAGGTTTCTTATCAAGATCAGACGGGCACCTTGCGAGAAGAAAAATATCGTCAGCATAGAGAAGAAGGATAATGACTATCCCAGCTAAGATCATGCCAGCACATCCTGCTTCCTCTAAACTACCTTCTAGCTGGTCGATGTAAATTCCAAATAGGGTAGGGGAGAGAGGGAAACCTTGCTTAACTCTGATATTACATTTAATATCTTTCGACCACCCCTCATTTCTCTTTAACTTGAAAATTACATTCTCGCATAACCTTATAGCGAGAACCCTCAACTCGAAAGGAACCTTTAGCTCTTCTAATCTATTCCATAGGTTGTTTCTAGGAACTGTATTGAAAGCCTTTCTAAATTCCACAAAGCAGCAAAAGAGATTGGATTTATCATTGCGGCATTCCTCCACAATGATCCTAAGCGTAAAAAGGTGGTATGTTGTTGAGTGCTACCTTTGAAAACCTGCTTGGCCTTTAGCCCACTTACCTTTACTTTCAAGTCATATGCTCAACTTCGTTTCCAAAATAATACCATATAACTTGGCTAAGAGAAGGCTTATCATAATTGTCTGATAGTTAGAGGGTTATTTGTATCCCCACTTTTAAAAATAGGGATAATGAGGCTCTGAGTCCAAGGCGTAGGGAACCCTTGCTTGACTGCTTGATTGAAAATCTTGTGGATGTGGGAGATGAGGAAAAAACCTCCAATTTTTAATATTTCCACCTGATAACCTTCAATGTCCTTAGCTTTCCCATTTTCCAAGCGTTTAACCCCAAAATCAATGTTTTCTAATGAGAAAACTTCTTTCACTATGAGCAGGGTTTCAAAGTTATTCATGACATTCGGAGATTCGTAAAGCTTTTTAAGATAGGAATTTTAGTTGTGTAAAACAATTTTATTATTATCTTGAGTTTTCATAGTTAGAATATGCCTCCAAAATTTCTTAGGAGCTACCTTAGACAGGTGTAAGAGATTCTCTTGTCTTTTACGAATATAGTGTGTTTTTTCCCTTTTACTTAAGGCTTTGTATATTTTATCTTGCCAATTTTAAGAGATTCATCAAGAGCTTCCTTAATTCCTCTCCTCTCACTTTTACAATACTTTTCATACAATGGGTTGGTTTTTTTGTTTCTTTAATTGCTTGAAACTTCAATTGAGAACTTGGTAATAGAATATGAGAGGGTTGTAGTAAAATTACGATAGAGGTCTTCTATGCTGTCTATACTAGATAAAGGAAGAAAATTAGCTTTTAATTTCTTTAGAAAGAGATTGTTTTTATTTCTATCAAAGATTAAGTTCTTTTGTCTATAAGGATTATCTTCTATGGGATCTCTATGCATGAGAGAATTGAGAGTTATAAGTAAAGGCCTATGATCAGAGTTTGGCTCGTGATCGTTTAAGATGTCAAAATTTATTATTTCATTGTATAAAGGGAAATTGGAAATAACATAGTCTACCACGCTGTTAGCAAGCCCATGGATGCAGGTCATCTGGCTAGAATTGGGCCACTTCTTTAGACCGTTGCAAATTATGAGATCCTAAGCACTATAGAGCTTGACTAGCTTCGACCCAAACAAATTCTCCCTGAGGTCTTCAAAGCTCCTTTTGTATCGGCTAACCAGAGTGAGGTCTTCGTCTAACCAAAGAGGATTAGGGTTGGAATTATTGCTTAGAAGAATAGCTTGGTTCCTGGAAGTTCGAGCATTAAAGTCACCCATTAAAAGGATATTACCTTCATTCCTTAGGCTAGAAATATCATTCTCTAAACCATTGTAAGGACTATTTTTATCTAGACACTTTTTCTTATAGAAGTTATAATTGATGGGGGGAAATAATAGATTGTTATGTAGGTCTTTTCATCTTTAATGCCAGTAATTTCTATCCAACTATATTGGTTGTGAGGGTCATTTTTATAAATCTTAGCATGGGGGGATATGTTCTTCTTAATGTAACAAGCTATACCCCCAATGCCACTACGGGAGGATCACTTGTTCCAGGTAGACCATAGTGCAAAGCCATCTATGTTAGGGACCTTAGATTCTTTGTGCTCCCAAGTTTTAACAAGCAATATAATATCAACATCATTCAAGATCCAACTTAGTTTGGGGCCCGTGTTCAATGGAAAGCCCCGACAATTCCAAGAAAGAATCTAGAGCATGTTGAATATCTATTTATTACTATCTTTTTGGTTTCTATCTTGAATAATGGCTTTTCTATTTATGATTATTGCCCATTTTCCTTCCTTCCTAGCTTCTTTTACCTTTTGAACCTCCCTTCTTAATTCTGCTTGATCTTTTGGAATGAGATCTTCATTTATAAATATTCCCATTCCTTGTAGACTTGAGGTTTTACTAAGTATGTCATACTTATGGTTAGTAGAGCTCACCTTTATTTGGATAAACCTTCCTTTATTCTTAGTTAATTTCCCCAACCTTGTTGCTTTTGTGAGACATGTTGTTTCAATTTGTAATCTATTATGTAATTATGTTTGGGCTATGGCTAAAGTATCCTCGTCTTCTTCCTCTTTCAGACATAAGGTTATAAGGTTCAAGGCCCTTTTGTTACGCTCATGGTCTAATTCTATCAATTTTTTCATTTCATCTTTAATTGGTTTGATATATAATTTATTTGCCACACAATTTAGGGTGAGGCGACTATTAACATTTTCTTCTAGTTCTTTAGCAATGTCCTTCATTTTAAGACTCTATAGAGTGTCAGCATCTCCTTGCTGGGATGTTTGGTTAGTATCTTGGTTTTTTTTTCTATAACCTACAACCTAGTCTCTATTGCCTCCATTTTATTCTCCAATAGTTCTATTTTAATTTATATTTACTTTTGGATCTTGTCTTCAAGAGATGTGAATTTATTTTACAACATGACTTTTAACTCTGTTTGTAGCTTGGCTTCTCTTTATTCTCTACATTTCTCTAAATACTCTATATATTCATAAAGGCTCAGTAGAGTAACTGTGCTAGGTCAACCTTTGGTAATATTTGGTAGCTATGGTGAATTATTCATACTCGAAAATATATGAGTAGATATGTATTTAGAAAAAGATAAGGAAAGTGTGCACCTGATATCAACAAACTCGACCGCGGACCTGATTGGATCTGGAAAGATGAATGGTTGTATTCGAGATCCGAAAATCCACCGCAGAATATACGTTGCTCCCAATTATATCGATAGGCCGAGGTTTAGGGTTTCTGGGTGCACCACAGAGAAAACCGAGAGCCTCAGAGAATTTTTTATGGAAGTCGAGATCTGTAGAGTATACATTGTTCCCAAGTCGAGATCTACAGAGTATACATCACACCGAGGGCTTGGATGGGGTCGCATCGAGGGCGTGAATGGATACATTGCTCACAAGTCGAGATCCGTAGAGTATACGTCGAGATCCATAGAGATCCGCATAGTAGAATATTATAATGGATTGAAATCCAATAGAGATTGTTAAAGGGGGATCAAATGCCGAGACTCGCACCGCAAAGACCACCGTGACAGATTATAAAGGTTTACAATTAATATCATTGAGCCCCAAGAATATCACTGTAGAATATTATGATGGCGAGCACACCTTTGTATCCGAGCACCGCAGAGATCACACATATCCAAGACGTGACAAACCAATGCCCTTCAAAACTTATGCAAAGATCGTAGAGTGATCTATGAGGCATGAAGACTGCAAATTTAATTTAATAGAGTCAACTTCTTAGCTTGAAAATAGGTTGGTCTTAGCTAGTATGTCGTTCAGGGGTCCTGTAAGACTCCTTTGAAAACTCTACGAAACTTGACAAGAGATGTCTTAGCTAGAATGTTGTTCAGGGGTCCTGTAAGACTCCCTCTTTTACTTTATGAAAACCTCACCTCTTCCCGAGGTCACCTCACTTTAGGGTGAATTGGCTGTGGGCTCAACCAAAGACCTGACTCCCCGGAAATTTTGAACCCAATAGATGGTCCTCTCCACAGTGAGTAATGACTCATCGGTGTTATCGAGGTGTAGTGAGAGGGGGATGGTCACTCCCTAGAAATTTTGAACCAATAGCTGGGCATCTCTACATTGATTGAGAAGGACTTCACTTAGTTGTTAGAGATGGATGGGTTTTAAACCCAGGGTTGTTAAAAGCTATGGGAAGGCAACAGGACTTCCATTCAAGGTATGGAAATGATAGGTGGCCAACCACTTGACCTGAGCTCGCCTTCAGTAGCCCGATAGGGTTGGTATCTAGAGCTAGTTTGGTACTGGTACAGATTGGTAGCCATGAACCAACAAGTACTAAACTCACCTCCATATTTTCTTCGCTATATGATAGTAGCTAGATAAGGGATGGTTGCTCAAGACCCCAACTAGAGGGTTGCAACTGATCATCTACAACATGGTACTATTTTGTTGAAGACCCTTTTCAACCCTCAGGACTTTTCCCCTTGCCCCATTGTTATCGGGAAATCTAATGTCCATTCAGAGCTGTTAGTCCCACTAAGACGGGTAGATATCTTAGAAACAAGAAAACTAAAGTTACTTGCACTTTCTTTTATGAGAAGTAGATGAGAGAGAAGCAAAGAGTACCAACCTCAGTCTTTCACTTGGCTCCTTGCTTGTTTCCTCTCTCCTTTGACAGATCTTTTCCGCTCCTCCCTTGCTTGCCCCTCTTCAAAGAGCACCTGTAAAGTCAAAGTAGCATAATACCATCAAAGCACAGAGATCTACAATCATAAACAATATAGGGCCATATATATATTGACCACACAAATGCGTATATCAACTCAAACATACAAGAATGTGCAGGAAAACTCAAATAGCTTTATTGATAGAAAGAGTAGAAGAGAGGATTACAACCCATTGATCTGACCCAGCGTTATCCTCCCAGCATGAAAGCCCTTCTTCACCTCATGAAAAGCTTAGATCACCCAACACTATGATATTCCACCAGGAAACCAACAACACTTCCTTACAAGATACAATATTCCAGCCCCTAGATATCTGGGATGAGGGATCCATATATAGATGATTGCAGGGGGGTGAGTCAGCTTCTAGGGTTTTTATTAGTGTCTTCTCTCTGATAGTCCTTGATTCCACTTGGAGATTGATGATCTCTTACTCATCCCTAGGCAAATTCAGAGAGACAAGTGTCACAGGAGAAGTTTCTGGAAGATTCCATGATCATCCACCTTGCAAATTGTCTCTGCCATTTGTCTACTCTCGCCCATCGCACCCTACAGAAGGGCTTTTCAGTATGCATTGCACTTTTTGCACTGAGTAGGTGAGATGCATTGCACCCTCTGCACTGAGCAGTCTGTATGGTCCAGTTTTGACCAATTCTAAGCAGTTTTCTGTGGAGAACTTCTGGGAGACGATGTAATCAGCTGACCTTGCTCTTTAGGGCATGAAACAACACTTTTAGGGACTTAGAAGCCCTTGGTTTATGGACATATGTGATTGGTGTTGCAGTGCCCAAATATGTCTATAATAGTTGCCCCCTAAAGCATGAGGCCGTAAATCTTTTGATGTCGGGTGAAATGCTTTATCATAAGGATCCGAGGTTTTTCGAACTGGAATGCGACTTGTAATAAGATACAATACAATACATTATCTTCATAATATTTTCATGATCTAACTGAGGCGGGCATTCCCATGCTCAGCTTTATAAATTCATTTTCATGTACATAGGACAGACAACCGTCTGTATCGCAGGCTGCTGATTCTGATAGAGTCATCATCCTTTGATTTGGATGATCATATGTGCAGCAATGATGTACATTTGATGTCCTTATTTTCTTGAATATATCGCAGCCCGGATGGATGAAACTAGATCCGGGGTCTTCAAACTCGTCCAATCTTCGTCCGAAGTACAAGTCAATCCATGTGAAAAGATGTTCTGCAGTCGAACATGGAAAGACATTGCCTGATTACCAGCCAATGATGTAAGCTGTTAACAGGCGCGAGAGGAATCACCAATAATGATGATGACCCTCAAGGTA
>APFE030758389.1:22494-40626 GCA_000404065.3 Pinus taeda | reverse complement strand
ATGTTCAAGAGCGACTTGCTACCAATAAAGTTTCTTCAAGTTTTCTTCCCAATTTTTCCCCAGTCATTGCTGACCAGTACCTCTTTATTTTTGTGAAGCTTGAGGAGGATAACATATGCTTTTTCTATAACTTTCCCTTCAAGCAAACCCGTCGCTATGTTTTAACGAGCCTAGCGACAGTGAAACTCGCTCTTATCTGCATGGACAAGTTTGTCGCTATTGGTTTTAACAAGTTTAACGACAAAGATAGCTTGGTCCTTTTTCAATTTTAGAGAGTCTGAAAAGGGACGAAAAGAAAACTCCAGCAATCCTTTTTCGTCATGTAATCCCTTAAGTCCGAGAAAGTATAAAACAATACGAAATGGATGACTTTTTGATAGTTTTAACGAGTCGAACAAGACAAGTGCTCGATGTTTTTGTGTAATGATCCCTTAGGTCCAAAAAGATTAAAATCTAGAGGAGGGATAGCACTTCCAATCGTTTTAACTATCTATAGAGGCCAATTGCTTGGCAATATTTTCATATTGTACGAGTCAGATGAAAAAAGCTTAAAGGAGACTCGTTTCTTGAGGAACGAGTGATATTTTCGGGTAGCAACTGGTTCCAGGTGAGGTTTGGAACCTTTCAATCACAGTAGTGTAAAGAAGATGGCTAACAGAATCACTCGTCACAACTGTTCCTCAAAAGGGGTAAACAATCAAATGCATGCGTATGATCGGCTAGAACAAAGTGGAGGTGATAGTAAGAACACGACCAAGGCTAAAAAGCTGATGACAATGTTTTCGCAATGGTTATTTACCCGAGGTGGGTTCATTTTTTAATGAGCTTAAACCCTGGTGGAACATATGCTCATTGCTAGGTTTAATTTTTAATGAGCTTGAACTTTGCGTAAAATTGTTCGTGCCAGTCGTATAATAAGGATGTCTCATCGATAGGTTCAATTTTTAGGGAGCTTGCACCATTGGAAATTTTGCTCCGCATCCTTTCTTTATGTAAGCTAGGAACAACCAATCCTACAAGTTTAAAGGGGTAAGGACCTACAAACTAAGAATATAAATGGTTGCTTTTCACTTTCATGCAAAAAGGTTTACATGCCCCCGGGTATAGCAAAGTAGAGTTTCCAAGTTACCCTTTAATTTGCAGATAAAACATTTGTTCTATCGGGAAAGGCATACTTTCTTACGAAGGTATCTTATTCTGGTCTAATCCCATTTTCCTAAATGGACGGGTGGGTCAGACTAGTCATATATCCTCCGCGGAAACATACCCTATACTTGAAGTTTTCCTTCCGAAGCAGACTAGGGTGCATGCCCACTGGGTTTCAATCATAATCACCAAATTACTCGCATTCATCAAGTGGATAGACTGGAGATTGATGAGACATTCCATGCGCAAAAAGACCAGCTAGGGATGGCATTTGAATATTAGCTATGTGTGAGCAGGGGAATGAAAGTTGGTCTACGACCTGGACCACTCTTCCTTCATGCGGAAAACACATCACTCGAAATAGCGAGGAGACAATGGCTCCCATGCTATAAATGTAGTCATGCCCAAGGAGTATATTTTAATCTAAAGGTCCTTGGACTACCATTACGTTCAGGTAGATGGCTTTCCTTCTCAAAGTTATAGGAAAACTTGGAAGGATCCCTAACAGTCAACTGGTTCTTTTGTCAAAGCCTGTCAGATTTCGCATCTCAGGCAGAAGTGATGGCGAACCAAGCGCTTTCCAAGCAGTTGAGGAAAGGATACTCATAGAAGCCCCTTCATCTATGATGGTACTAACCATGACCATTCTGTAAGCTTGTACAATGATTCAGAATGGTACATTAGACGATAGATGGGGTCTACCTAGTAGATTCCAATCGAAGGAAACAACTAGGTTGCTTGGAGGTGCGACCGAATAAATGGTCAAATATGACTCCAACGAACTTCCTTGCTGCAATAAAGGAATGGGTAGGTTGCCCCATGTTCATTGGAGTTTGTGTTTATGAAGAGAATTTGAACAGTGTCGTTCTCACTCTCCTTGGTGACTGTATCATCTGAGGATGGACCTTTGAAGACAAAACTGGGTCGACTGTCATCTCGACCTATTGACTTTGGTCTATTGTGGACTCAGAGGGTTTATCTTCAATGATAGATGCTTCGATCGACCACAACAGTGTGTTAGTCATATTTTCAACTAGCGATGGACTCAGCAAGAGTTTCTTGTATCCAGGACGAAGCCGTAGCGGTGAAGCAAGACGGCTATCCAAGACTCTTTTAGCTTCATCCAGGAAGGGACAACGGTGGATGGCATGATCACCCTCACACAGTCTACAAGGAATTTTAGATCTTCCTCTCTGTCCAGTGACTTCGTTTTCACTAGTTGACCGCCTACTTTCAACGTGATCATCAGAAGTTGAGGACACCGGATTGTGCAAGCAGGGAGACCAGTCCCTTAAGATTCGTGGGATGCAAGGACAATATTGATGATAGTGATCCCCTTTGCAAATGACACAAGGAGATTTAGGCCTGGACGGTGCAGTGTGTGGATTTTCACTAGACGATGTATGGTTGCCCCTTTTGGCCACTGGCTCCTTCTTCTTCTTTTCCTTCCCTTTCTTCTTCTTCTCAGCTACTTGGTTTTTAGTTTTACCAACTTTACCAAGTGAAGAGGAAGGAGGAGAAGGAGAAACAAATGAAGTAGAAGGTTGGGGGGTAACTTTAGTATCATCTAGTTGCTGATTTGATTGCTCAGGAATCATGGTGCTTTGAACGACAGAAGTTGAGAAGAGCCATTCTGGCAGGCCAATTGTCAGTCCTGGAAGGGACAATGTGGCCATATGAGGTGCACCAACATCTCCCCAGGAGGAGAAAGGACTAGGATTTCCCCCAAGGGGAAATACTTGGTTGGTGGACTCCATTTTCTCAACCTAAGATCAACAAGGGCACAGTGACGTTATTCTGATTAAAATAAATTTTATGGTGCTTTGACACAACTTGCTTTTTCAATTTTTAAGAGTCAAGAAAAAGATAAATATGACTCTAGTTGCCTTTGATTTTTAATGAGCCTGAAGTGACAAGTGCTCAGATGGACCTTTTCTTTTAAGGAGTCTGAAAAGGAACGAAAGAGACTACTCTGAAAATCTAGACAGAGGGATTACCAGAAAATCGAAAAACTGTAGAATACTTTTTACGGTACGGCAGTCAATCTTCTCAAATGCTGTGTTCAGTGCATTGCGATCGATAGGGTGGCAGACACGACTTCCTAAGGATAAAGGATATAGCCTATTGTGGTCTCCCAATATATACTTGACGGTACGTGGGAGCATAAGTCCGTACTATCACTTGTCGTCTCAAAGAGGAGGAATCACCCAACCTACGATGAAAGCGATAGTTACTAGGCTTTACGACGCCGGAATACGTCTCTAGCCTAGACTTATAAATGTTGTGCTTTAGGTTCCAAAGCATTTTTATGTTCATTGAATTTATTTTACAGTTGATCTTTCTTAAGAAGTTTTCCTTTAAGGTTCACTGCGTGATGTAGATATACAATTCCTAAAAATGAAATCTAAGATGATAAACAGTCGTTTAATCTTCTTTTTGCAATGAAAATCCTAGCTACTAGAGAAAGAGAAGCGAGATTCTTTCAACATAGAGCAGAGAGCACACACTAGATGTACTGTCCTAAATCAAAATCAACAAGCAATCTAAATGCAAATGCACATGCATGTATTTGTTTTCCGCTTTCTTAATGTATGAATGACAAAAAGAATGCTAACTACAAATCTGAATTATCTTTTCTTTCAAAGCGACACTACTAACAATTTTTATCTTAAAAAAACGAAAGGAAGACAAGGATGACACTTTGCGATTTTGAATTGAAAACTGCTTTCGACACTTGAAATACTTTTAATTCAAATAAAATACAAGAGTAACAGTGTAATTGACCATCAAGAAGAGTAGGATTCTTTTCTTTGACTTAAAACGACACTTGCAACACTTTCAAATCAAAAGACGACAATTTGACTAAACTACTGTTTGTAAAGGAGAACTATAAATGGAAAAAAATATATAAAAACATTCACAATTCTTTGTACAATGGAGGCTGAATAATGCAAAGGAAGGGAGTTTCAACAGTGGTATACTGATCACAGACAGCAAAACTCCTTAATAAAGCTAAAGAGAATGAAGAAAAACCAAAATCTATAGGCAGAAACAGTATTATCTGATCATCGCACCTGTAACACAGGGAAACAAGGATGCATCTCACCTACTGCACACGGGAGATGCGATGCATCTAGATTGCCTAAAGGAGACAGTGTGATGGTTCAGGGACGAGACTTTACCTTGGTTTTTTGTCACAATTTGCAGCTTAGTTCAAGGATTTAGGCTAAGCTAATGATAGTCAGTAAATACAAATCATAGGGGCTGATCTAATGATATTACTTGAGCCACCACCAGGGCAATTAGGATGTTTTCAAATCAATTGTTCAGTTTATAAACAAAACTCGAAGATGGACTGAAGCAGCATTGATCTACTTTGCAGTTGCATAGCAAAAGCAGTTCGAAGGCTAGCTGGCTTGACTTCAGGCTCCGTCTGTAGTTTATAAAGCAAACAAATATAAACAAGAAAGCAAGCTATTTGTTCCCCAGTGGAGTCTCCATTTTGTTATTGGGAAATCTAGTGTCCATTCAGAGCTGCTAGTCCCACTAAGACGGGTAGCTATCTTAGAAACAAACAAAATAAAGTTACTTGTGCTTTCCTTTATGAGAAGTAGATGAGAGAGAAGCAGAGAGTACCAACCTCAGTCTTTCGCTTGGATCCTTGCTTGTTTCCTCTCCCCTCTGACAAATCTTTGCCGCTCCTCCCTTGCTTGCCTTGCTTCAAAGAGCACCTGTAAAGTCAAAGCAGCATAATACCATCAACACACAGAGATCTACAATCATAAAAAATATAGGACCAGATATATATTAACCACACAAATGCATATATCAACTCAGACATACAAGAGTGTGAAGGAAAACTCAAATAGCTTTATTGATAGAAAGAGTAGAAGAGAGGATTACAACCCATTGATCTGACCCAGCTTTATCCTCCTAGCATGAAAGCCCTTCTTCACCTCATGAAAAGCTTAGATCACCTAACACTATGATGTTCCACAAAGAAACCAACAACACTTCCTTACAAAATACAAGATTCTAGCCTGTGGATCTCTGGGATGAGGGATCCATATATAGATGTTTGCAGGTGGGTGAGTTAGCTTCTAGGATTTTGATTAGTGTCCTCTCTCTGATATTTCTTGGTTCCACTTGGAGATTCATGATCTCTTACTCATCCCTAGGTGAATTCAGAGAGGCAAGTGTCAAATGCGTAGTTTCTAGAAGATTCTCTGGGTTTCCACCTAGCCAACTGCTTCTGCCATTTGTCCGCTCTCACTCATCGCACCCCACAGAAGGTCTTTTCAGTATGCATCGCACTTTTTGCATGTGGTAGGTGAGATGCATCGCACCCTTAGCACTGAGTAGTCTAGTTTTGACCAGTTCTGAGCAGTTTTTCATGGAGAACTTCTGAGAGATGATCTAATCAACTGACCTTGCTCCTTTAGAGTATGAAATAACACTTTTAGGGACTTAGAATCCCTTGGTTTATGGACATATGTGATTGGGGTTGCAATGCCCAAATATGTCTATAACACCCATATTAGGAGACCCCCTCCATTAGTGCGCTTGTCACCTTTTCACCTCTCAGGACTTTCCCCTTGCAACTTTGCGAGATTTTTTTAACTCTTTAGAAAAAGGCTCAAGGCTTGAGGGGCGCATCAAGGATCAAGCCTCAAGGAGGGCCCCATCAAGGCTTCAATGTGTTGGGAAAGACCACTTCAATGAATAAAGAACTTTCCCGATGGGTTGAAGCCTTGATGGGGCCCCTCCTTGAGCCTTAATCCTTGATGGGGACCCCAAGCCTTGAGCCTTTTGCTAAAGAGTTTAAAAAATCTCGAAAAGGTGCAAGGGGAAAAGTCCTGAGAGGCGAAAAGGTGACAAGTGCACTGATGGAGGGGGTCTCCTAATATGGGGCAAGAGGGGAAAAGTCCTCAGGGGTGAAAAGTGTCTTCAACAAAATAGTACCATGTTGTAGATGATCAATTGCAACCCTCTAGCTGGGGTCTTGAGAAACCGTCCCTTATCTAGCTACCATCTCGTAGCTAAGAAGATACGGAGGTGAGTTCAGTCGGTGTTGGTTCATGGCTACCAACCCATACCAATACCAAGCTAGCTCTAGATACCAACCCTATCGGGCTACTGAAGGTGAGCTCAGGTCAAGTGGTTGGCCACCTCCCATTGCCATACCTTAGATGGAAGTCTCGTTGCCCTACCATAGGTTTTAACAACCCTGGATTTAAAACCCATCCATCTCTAACAACTAAGTGAAGTCCTTCTGACTCAATGTAGAGATGCCCAGCTATTGGTTCAAAATTTCCGGGGAGTGACCATCCCCCTCTCATTAAACCTCGATAACACCGATGAGTCATTACTCATTACTCACTGTAGAGAGGACCGGCTATTGGGTTCAAAATTTCTAGGGAGTCAGGTCTTTGGTTGAGCCCATAGACAATTCACCCTAAAGTGAGGTGACCTCAAGAAGAGGTGAGGTTTTCATAAAGTAAAAGAGGGAGTCTTACAAGACCCCTAAACAACATTCTGGCTAAGACATCTCTTGTCAAGCTTCGTAGAGTTTCCAAAGGAGTCTTGCAGGACCCCTGAATGGCATACTAGCTAAGACCAACCTCTTTTCAAACTAAGAAACTGACTCTACTATCCCTACTTGATGGGAACCCTTCCCTTTTGGAAGTACTTTTTTTTTTCATTTTTTTTTCTACTCTAAAGTGTCACTCAAAATGGTGTGGTAAAATACATTCCTTTAATTATAATTATTTGTTGTAATATGGTTTTTTTATTGGTTTAATGTTATTTCACATCTTGATGTTAACAACAAATTACTTTTTTCATTTTTCCTAAACAATTATATATATTTTGATAAATATTTTTTTTAAAATAATTATTACATTATTTTCAAAACACATTTTTATTTAAAATATTAAGAATTTTTTTTCATAAATTTTAATTTATAATTAAAAAATCAAAATATTAAAATGATAGATTTTATATTAATAAATTTATTATAATTAAAAATTTATTTATTTTTTCACGTTTATTTAATATTAAATTAGAATATTAACCAATAATAAATGATAAACCAAAGTATAATTTATGGAATGAATTGTGAATGTGTCCTATTATGCACGTGGGTATATGAAAAAAAGTGAAAACATTCTCCTCATTGTAAAATATATTTGCAAACATTTTAGAGCTATTTAATGCAAACCAAATCATGTGTCCACATTGTTTTTATGTTTGCAAACATTTTAAAGCTATTAAATATAAACCAAACATGTGTTCACAGTTGTCTTCCACCCTCTTTTGCTGGTAGACAAAACTTTTAAAAACCTCATCATTGATGATGAATTTCTAGATAGTTAGAAACAAACAGGAAGACAAAGATACTGATGTATGCATCAGTGGAAGAATTTGTTCTTGACTCTTCTGTATATTCTGAAACACACTACAATAATAATTTAACACACTGTTATGAGGTACTCTTCTCTGTGATTAAAATTTCTATAAATATTTTTCCGTATTTTATCACTCAATCTGGGCTTATCATTATAAACATTGTTGTTGTGTGTCACGGTGCCTGGCCTTGTTTTAAAAGGTTTGACTTATTTTTTAAAACAAGAATTGGTGTCCGTTGACTTAAAAGGTTTCAGCGTTTGAAAAATATTTTTTTAAAACAAAGAAAATGTTTGTTTCTTTGAGTAAGTTTTTTTTTAAATATTTTCCTTTAGTATGAAGTGGTGAGAAGAGTTTTTAATGAGAAAAGGAGTGATAAGTTATTTAATTGAAGTGGTAAAAAGGTATTTAAAAGGAAAAAAAAAAAAACAAAAGAAAAAATGGTGATAAGTGTTTAAAAAAAATGGAGGTTAATGGTAAAAAATTTATGGTGTGTGGGGTGAAAGTATTTTTGCGATTATTTGGTATTTATTGAGATTGGATGAAATTTTTTGGGATATCTAAAAATGTCAAATTTGTTGGTTGATATTTCTTTGAATGAATCCACTAAACTTGATGGAGGAAATTATGTGAATAGGAAATGCAAGTTGTTGACTATTTTAGAAGGTTATACTTTGTGGTCCATTGTGAGTGGGGATGAGCCCAAATCCACTGTTGCAGCTTCTATTCCTGATTGGGAGAGAAGGGAGACTAAAGCAAAGGTGTTGTTGCATATGTCTGTAAATGACAACATTATTCCTCACATCAGAGATTGCAAGACATCAAAGGAAACATGGGATATGATGAAGGGTTTGTATGAAACAACAAATACAAACCGGATCTTGTTTTTGAAGGCTAAGCTTTTATCTCTAAAAAAGGAAGCAAATGAAAATATAAGCAATTTCATAACTTGTGTCAAAGATTTAAGTGATAAGTTAGGAGATATTGGTGAAAAGGTGTCTAATACTGACTTAGTCACCATCACATTAAATGGCTTAGTGCAAGATTATCGATTTTTTGTTTCAAGTCTTTCAGCTAGAGAGAAGCCCCCTACATTTGCTGAATTGACAGGAAACCTTCTACAAGAGGAGGAGAGGATGAATAGCTTTAATTTAGGCTCTAGTAGTTCAGATTTGGCGTCGGTAGCCAAGGGAAAACATCCATACAGAGGCAAGACATGGGACAAGAACAAAGGAGGCAAGTTTCAAGCAAAACAGAGAGGTATAACACAGTCTAAATTACCAATCCATGATAAGAGAAATGATGATTGTTATTATTGTAGAAAACCTGGGCATCATTCTAAAGATTGCTATAAAAGGAAATATAATGAGTCTAGGCAAAAAAACAAAAGGCATAATGGAAATTTTGTGGACAAAGACACCTCAACCAATGATGGATTTTAAAACCTTAAATTGTTTGTTTCTAACGCTGCATTGTCTGTGGAAAATGATGATGTGAATGCTTCGTTCATTGATTCTGGTGCATCATTCCACATGTCTTGTAATAAGGAGTGGTTTGCTGAATATTATGAAAACATTGATGGAACATATGTTTATCTAGGAGATAACAGATCACTTAAAGTTCAAGGTTGTGGAGTAATAGGTGTGAATTTGCCTAATGGACAAGAGAGACAAATCCATAATGTGATGTATGTTCCTGATATCAAAAATAATTTAATTTGTGTTTCTACTATTTCTGACCAAGATTTGAAGGTGGAACTTGTTAAATCACAATGTGTAGTGAAATCCATTCAAGATCACTACAAGGTTATTGCCACAGGTACCAAAGTTGGAGGCTTGTATAAGTTAGATGTGACAAGGAAAAGTCATGAAGCGTTAGCATCTACAACAATATGAACAATAGAGTTATGGCATCAAATGTATGGACATCTAAATCACAAAGATTTAATGCTACTTCAAAAGAACACAATGGTTGAAGGTCTTCATGTTTTGAAGAATGATCATGTTGAATGTGAAGCATGTGTACTTGGCAAGCAACATAGGGAGGAATTTCCTATACCTAAAGAGAAAAGGCAAAGGGAAATACTTGAATTAATTCATATTGATGTATGTGGACCTATGCAAAGTAGATCTATTGGTGGAGCATGGTATTTTCTTATTTTTGTGGATGATAGATCTAGGTATACATGGGTTTATTTCATAAGAAAGAAGAGTGATGATTTTTAGTACTTTAAAGAGTTTAAGAGTATGGTAGAAAAACAAACTGTTAATTGCATAAAAATTTTGAGATTTGATCAGGGGGGAGAATACAAATCAAGAGAATTTAATCAATATTGTAAAAGCAATGGGATTCTACAACAATTTACAGTGCCACATACATCTCAGCAAAATGGAGTTGTTGAGAGGAAAAACAGAACACTAGTTAAATGTGCACGTGGTATGCTTCAAGGTAAAAATATTTCTAATGGTTTTTGGGTTGAAGCCATTAATACCACTGTATATTTGAAAAATAGGAGTCCAACCAAAAGTTTAGAGCTTAAAACACCTTTTGAAGCATTTTATGGGTACAAACCAAAAGTGAGTCATTTAAGAGTTTTTGGTTGCAAGGCATTTGCTCATATTCCAAAAGATGAATGAAGAAAAATTGATGCAAAGACAATTAAGTGCATATTTATTGATTATTGTGATGATCAAAAAGCATACAAGTTGTTTGATCCCAATACTCATAGACTCCTTGCAAGTAGGGATGTGGTGTTTCATGAGAATGCAAATGAAGGTGATAAAATGCATAATACTAGTGTATGGCATGATATTGATGATTATGTCAAATTAGATACAAGTGTTGAACAAGAACAGGAACAAGAACAGGAACATGTACAAGTTCAAGAGAAAGCAGCATCAAGAAGTCATGGCACTCCAAGAAGAGGAGAGGAGACTTCGCAAAGTAGAAAGAAAGATGAAAGCAGTAAAACTCCAAGAAGGTCATCGCGTCAAAGTCAGCTACCTGTAAGGTATAAACATTATGCATTAATGTGTCTTTTTATGAATGTTGTAGAACCTTCAAGCTATGAGGAAGCTAAAGAATATGAAGAATGGAGAGATGCAACGAATGAAGAATATAACTCTATAATGAAGAATGACACATGGGAATTAACTGAATTTCCTAAAATAAAGTTCCCATAGGATGCAAATGGTTGTATAAATCCAAGTTTAATGTTGATGGAAATATTGATAAGAATAAAGCTAGATTGGTTGCAAAAGGATATTCATAAAAGGAGGGAATTTATTATGAAGATAATTTTGCACCTGTAGCTAAGTTGAACACAATTAGAATCATGATTGCATTAACTACAAAAAATAATTGGAAAATGCATCAGTTAGATGTCAAATCTGCGTTTTTGAATGGTGAGTTAAAAGAAGAAGTTTATTTGGTTAAGCCTAAAGGGTTTGTAAAACAAGGACAGAAGCATCTGGTTTGCAGGTTAAAGAAAGCTTTATATGGTTTGAAACAAGCACCAAGATCTCGGTATGTGAAAATTGATTCTTTCTTTTATGAGAAAGGTTTTATGAGAAGCAAAAATGATCCTAACTTGTACATCAAGAAAGATGAAGGTGGGAAAGTTGCTTTAATATCTACATATGTTGATGATCTTATCATAATAGGAAATGCATGCAAGTTGATTGAAGAAATTAAAATTCAATTGTCACATGTATTTGAGATGAAGGATCTTGGTGAATTGAATTATTGTTTAGGTCTTGAAGTCTAGAGGGAATCTGGTAAGACACTATTCACACAAAGAAAATATACAAGGGAAATCCTTAGAAGGTTCAATATGATTGAATGCAAGGCAACATCTACTCCTTTAGAACATAATGTCAAATTGTGCAGTGATGATGGAACCAAAGAGGTGAATGGAACTTTGTATCATCAACTGGTGGGAACTTTGAACTATCTCACCACTACCAAGCTAGATATATCATATTCTGTTAGCATACTTAGTCAGTTCATGGCTAAGCCTTGTGAAAGCCACTGGAAAGCAGCAAAGAAAGTCCTTCAATATCTGAAAGGAAGACTTAATTTTGGTATTATGTATACTGATGAATTTGATGTTGAGTTGGCAGGTTATTATGATTCTGACTGGGCTGGAAATCTAGACGACATGAAATCTACTACTGGATACGTGTTCAATATCGGTTCAAGACCAATATCATGGAGCAGTAAGAAACAACCAACTATTTCCTTGTCATCCACTGAAGCTGATTATAAAGCATTATGCAATGCTACCTGTAAGGCAATATGGATTAGAAGGATACTTGAAGATGTTGGAGAAACACAACAAGCACCTACAATAATTAGATGTGACAATCAAAGCACTATCAATTTGTCAAACAATCCTATATATCATGCAAGGACAAAACACATTGACACACAACATGATTTTGTAAGAGAAAAATTGCAATCAAAAGAAATTGTCTTATCATATTGTAATACAAATGAAAATATGGCTAACATATTCACCAAGCCTCTTGGAGAGGCTAAATTTGAAATGTGTAGAAGTTGTGCATTGTAGAAAATCCAAATTATGTTGTAAGCCTAGCTTAGACTTAGACTAGCAAGCAAGTTAACATGTAGATCGTGAGTAAGGGGAGGTGTCAAGTATTAATCATGAACGTCGCCACTCACTGTTCAGACGATGCCGATCATTGTTCAACAATCAACATAGTCTGTTAGTGTCAGTATGATCTAGCGCAATTATTATTCATCTGTAGCTGGAAATGTGTATAAATTGCGATGTTTAGTAATGAAGGAAACAAGCTTTGAGTGTGGATTTTGTTTTCTAATACACAATGACTAAAATATTATTACAAAAAATGGGAGTAGTTCCATTTTTTCATATGCAATGTCTCTCTACTAAACATTATGAAATGTTCTTCATGTAACTATTATTTTGCTTCAATCGAATATATTGTGATAATAGGTTGTTTCTATTGTTTTGCTTCAATTGAATATATTGTGATAATAGCTTGTTAATTATAAAATCACTAATTTTTCCCCCCTACAACAATTATATTGCTTTTGGAAGTCGAATACTAAATTCCATAATATATGATTCCACATTAAGATTCTTTTACTAACCTTCCAATGAAAGTATTTGGGAGACTTTATAATTCTCGAAATTAATCTTACTCTATATATAATGATTGTACTAGTAGCTATAAGATGCATGAGGCTACCTGCAAGTTTTTTTAGGATCAGGTATTGATCCTTTATTTACTTTACTTAATTTGGTACTTATTGCAATTGATGTATCTATTGGTTTCCTTTTATCCATATTTAAAATGTGACCAACAAATATTTTTTTTTCTCGGTAAAAGCTATGCTATTTCTATTAACTGGTAAACGTAATAAAATTACAAGAGGGGGCAGCTGCAGGAGCCTGCACATCATATATGTTACAAAATTTCCCCATTACAGAAGAGCTGGGGATCTCATCAAAACTGACAACCAGATTAACAGAACTAACAGCCAAATATATTGGCATTACAAAGATACTGAGAGAGAGAGTACTGAAACTAAGCATATGACTAGGACTAGTAACCCTAGACCAAGACATTAGCATACGCCGCGGCAAGAAAGTTCTCAAAACTGGGCCATGCTCCCGAAGCAGCCTCCCAAAAACCAAAAAGAGCAAACTCAGGAACCACCTGTTCAATTGTCCTCTTCCCCCTGTGTCTCCTCAGCTTGCTGACACGCGTCGTCGTGGCTGAGCCCGTCTTTTTCATTCGACACGTTGCCCTCTTGGGTTATGTCAATGGTGCCAGCGTCGGGATCCAGGATCAGGTTGATGCAATCACTCAGGGGAGGAATTAGGGAGGGCGAGTCGACCTGAATCAATGGTTCAGCTTCCCTCTTGGCGGCCATGGCGATTTGGGCAGAGGAACGCTCACTGCTATTAGAAGAATTAGGGTCAATGCATGATATAGGAGGCACCTGGTTGATTTCCTCTGTCATTAGGATGGTTATCTGGGCTGATATCAGAGGGCGGTTCAGATTGCTTTGAAATTTAAAATGGGTGGATTGGAATGCACTGTTGGGAATTGGATGGCGAGTGGGGTTACTGGCAGGAGGATCCTCAGGGGAAGAAGTGAGGTTGATGGTGGTGAGCAGAGGAGTGCTCTGAGGGCGAGCAGAGGGTCGTTTGCTACTACCAGGTCTTTCCCCGGAGCGAGAACGCTTCCCAGGTCACTTCATGGTGCAGACAATGACTGTGACTTTAAACGAAATAGTGCGGAAGCCAGAATTGTGCCTCAGAGCATCCGAGGACCCCGAACCGAAATGAGAAACAGAACAGAAGACAATGGAAACACGAAACCGAGAGACAGAGTCTGAATAACTGATATGACAGTGAATGGAGCACTTACCCCAAGTCGTTGAAGGAATTCCGGAGCGAAGAACGCAGGACGAGTGGAAGGGCTGCCAATTTGAGCCAGAACCAGCTCGAATTTCCCCTCTGAGGCAGGGCTCCCTCTCGGCCTCACCCACAAATCTCAGAACGAACCGAACAGAGTAATCCTCGACCAAATGCATGATGGAATAATCAATGAGTAGCTGCCTGTAAATAATGCTCCGCAGACTGCGTTGGGCTTCGTCCGCCATTAATGGCGCTGTCCTGCGTCGTCCCAAAGCCATTAAAACATTCTCCCCGCCTCCGTTCTGCGTCTGGGGCTCCACGCTGCTAAGCAGGTGGTGGCATCATGCGACTTAACTATGCATGAATGCCATTTAAAGCAATACAATCACCCGGATCCGGGAGCTCTTCTGCAAGCTCAGGTTTCTCCTTTTGCACTTGATTGTGGAAATCTTTCAATTGGGAGTCCAGAAGGATTGTTGCGGGATCTCCGGTCAGTAGAGGTCTACCACAATCCACCCCCACATTGGCAAGGAAATCTGCAATTTTGTTTCCATCTCTTTTGATGTGGGTAAAAGAGATCGCTCTGTTGTTGTTGATCCATTTCTCCATATGCATTAGTCTTTGAGCCAGTCTCCAACTGTTGCAGATTTTGGAGGAGGAGGAGCCCTGGAGAAGCTTCGTAGCCATGTGAATAAGAATTTGGGAATCTCCCTCCACAATGAGCGGGAAAAGGTGCTGTCCTTGAGCAATTAGGAGTCCTTTCCAGAGACCTTCTAATTCAGCCGAATTGTTGGTATCCCAACCATGATAACTCAAGAAGATTGTGATACTGTTCCCTGTGTGATCTCTGATTAATCCACCGAATCTTGAGTGCCCCGGATTGCCCTTGGAAGCCCCGTAAAAATTGATTTTGTGCATATCTTTTGGGGGCGAAGACCATTTCCCTGGAGGTGACCCATTAGAGGGTCTGGTGCCTATAGTTATCTGATCTTGCTTTCTGTGAAATTCCCAGTTGTTCCAGATTGATTGTTCCTGAGGGAGAGTTAGGAGATCATCTTGGTACCACGTTTTTAGGGAGATGGTTTCTTCAATATTGTTTTTTATGGTTAACCATATCTCTTCCAGGGATTTGAATTGGTTTTTGAATATTCTGCCATTTCTCTCTTTCCAGATGGTCCAAGTGACAAATCCAGGTATGAGCTTCCATATGTAATTGAGAATCTTGCTTTGATAAGGGTGAGGGTCCCAGTTGCTTATGGTAGCCGTTATGTCCCCATTCGCACCTATCTCTTTCTGACTACGAAATTGAATTTTTTGCCAGATATTATGTGCAAGTGGGCAATGATACCAAAGGTGTTCAATGGTTTCTTCTTCTTTTTTGCAGTTGAAACATATGGAGGGGCCTATGAAATTTCTTTTCCTCAGGTTATCCCAGGTTAGAACCCTTTTGGGGTAGACGAGCCATAGGAAGGTGGAGATTTTCGGCCAAGTGGAGGAATCCCAGATCTTGTTCCAGATCTTGGCAGGCCTGGAGTGATCTTTAATTAGAAGATTATAAGCCTCTTTTGTAGAGTATGTTCCTTTTTCTTCGTAACCCCATCTGAGAATGTTTGTTCCTTTTGAGCTTTGTATTTTCCTTTTTTCTAACTCTGTGTCCAGATTTTGCTGTTCTTGTTTTGATCCAGTAGCTATGATCTGAGAGGCATTGTGCCAAGTTCTGATGGCATGTTGAGCCATGGTATTCCAATGGTTTCCAACTGTTGTGGGGGGATGGGGGTCCCTGTCCCCAGGCACCATATTCGGGAAGAGTTATCTTAGCTTGGGCAACTGTTGCCAAGAGTCGTCCCAAAAGTGAGCTTGGTTCCCGCTTTTTACCTCCCAAAAACTATGTTGGTGAATAAGGTTCCTGTGGGTTTTTGCCGAATTCCAAATAATTGTGCCATTGCTTAGCTCAAATATTCTGACAAGCTCCTCTCTGGGACAATTCCCCACATATTTGGCTGTCCATAGGGTAGTCCAAGGGGTGGGAGAGCCTGAGATCCATCTCCACCAGATGCGAGCTCCCATGACCGCATTGCTATGAGTGGGATCTCTCAGCCCAATGCCACCTCCTTTTTTGGGCAGACAAGCTGTCTCCCATTTGACTAAAGCCCATTTATGGTGAAGCCCCTTGCTGCCCCAAAGGAAGGCTCTTTGGATGGATTTGAGCCCTTTGAGAACCCATTTAGGGGCCGAAAGGATGGAGAAGAGGTAGAGGGGCATGGCCTGAAGGATAGCTTTGATCAGGACTAGACGGGTGGCCATGTTAAGGGATCTGTGGGTCCATGAAGACAATCTGGTTTCCAGCTTTTCTAGGAGAGAGTTCCAGGCAGCACGCTTCAAGCTGGAAGCCATAAGGGGGGCTCCTTGGATATCTCAGAGGATTCTTGCCACCAATCCAGTGAGGCTCAATGAAATGAGCTCACCATGCTAACTACAAAACATATGTTTGGACGGAAGTTCACCAAGAACATCAACGTGATTGAGTTTATCAAACTCAAAGGCATTTCCCAAATCTGGTTCGACATCACTACCATATTGTTATAGACATATTTGGGCACTGAAACCCCAATCACATATGTCCATAAACCAAGGGCTTATAAACCTCTAAAAGTGTTGTTTCATACCCTAAAGGAACAAGGTCAGCTGATTATATCATTTCCCAGAAGTTCTCCCTATAAAATTGCTTAGAACTGGTCAAAACTAGACCATACAGATTGCTCCATGTTGAGGGTGTGATGCATCTCACCTGTTACACACAGAGGGTGTGATGTGTACTAAAAATCCATTCTGTAAGGTGTGATGAGCAAGAGCAGACAAATGGCAGAGGCAATTTGCTAGGTGGAAACCTAGAGAATCTTCTAGAAACTGCTCATTTGACACTTGCCTCTCTGAATTCGCCCAAGGATGAGTAAGAGATCATGAAATCTCCAAGTGGAACCAAGAACTATCAGTGAAATGACACTAATCAAAATCCTAGAAAGTGACTCACCCACCTGCAAATATCTATATATGGATCCCTCATCCTAGAGATCCAGGGCTGGAATTTTGTATTTGGTAAGGAAGTGTTGTTGGTTTCTCTGTGCAACATTGTCTTGTTGGGTGATCTAGCTTTTCATGAGGTGAAGATGGCTTTCATGCTGGGAGGATGGTGTTGGATCAGACAGCTTGGTTGTAATCCTCTCTTCTACTACTTCTATCAATAAAGCTATTTGAGTTTTCCTCCATATACTTGTATATTTCTGAGTCTTGTATTGGTGTATGCATTTGTATGGCTAATATCCATCTGATCCTATATTGTTTATGGTTATAGATCTCTATGCTTTGATGGTATTTTGTTGCTTTGACTCTACAGGTGTTCTTTGAAGCGGGATAAGTGAGAAAGGAGTGGTGAAACCTCTATCAAGGGAGAGAGGAAACAAGCAAGGAGACTAGCAAAACACTGAGGTTGGTACTCTCTGCTTCTCTCTCATCTATCTCTCATACAGGAAAACACAAGTGACTTTAAATTGTTTGTTTCTAAGATAGCTACCCATCTTAGTGGGACTAGCAGCTCTTAATGGACACTAGTTTTCTCGATAACAAAATGGCAACTCCACTGGGGACGAATAGTTTGTTTGTTTGTTTCTATTTGTTTGTTTTATAAACTACAGACAGAGCCTGAAGTTAAGCCATTGCTTTGAAAATAAATTTCTAAAGTGTCTCTTTGAAGAAAAGTAATTCAGATATGTACTTAGTTTTCTTTTTTGTCATTCACACATTAAGGAAACTGAAAAACAAATACATGCATGTGCTTTTGCATTTAGACTGCATGTGAAAATTGATTTAGGAAAAGTGCATTTAGTGTGTGCTCTCTGCTCTATGTTGAAAGAATTTTACTTCTCTTTCCTTAGTAGCTAGGATTTTCATTTCTAAAAGAAAGTAAACGACTGTTTATCATCTTAGATTACATATTTAGGAATTGTATATCTACATCACGCGGTGAACCTTAAAGGAAAACTTCTTAAGAAAGATCAATTGTAAATAAACCTCCATGAACATAAAAACTCTTTGGAACCTAACGCACAACATTTAGAAGTCTAGGCTAGAGACGTATTCTGGCGTCGTAAAGCCTGGTAAATATCATTTTC
>APFE030758389.1:0-22051 GCA_000404065.3 Pinus taeda | reverse complement strand
CTAGAGTCATCTTTAGCTTTTTCTCGACTCTTAAAAATTGAAAAAGCAAGTTGTGTCAAAGCATCATAAAATTTATTTTAATCGAAATAACATCACTGTTCCCTCGTTGGTCTTAGGTTTAGAAAATGGAGTCCACCAATCAAGGGTTGCCCCTTAGGGGAAATCCTAGTCCTTTCTCTTCTTGGGGAGATGTTGGTGCTCCACATATGGCTACATTGTCCCTTCCAGGACTTACAATTGGCCTGCCAGTATGGCTTTTCTCGACCTCTGTCATTCAAAACACCATGATTCCTGAGCAATCAAATCAGCAACCAGATGATGCTAGAGTTACCCCCCAACCTTCTACTTCGTTTGTTTCTCCCTCTCCTTCTTCCTCTTTGCTTGGTGAAGCTAATAAAACTAAGAACCAAGTAACTGAGAAGAAGAAGAAAGGGAAGGATAAGAAGAAGAAGAAGCCAACGGCGAAAGGGGGCAACCATGAATCGTCTGGCAAAAGTCCGCACACTACACCATCCAAACCTAAATCTCCATGTCTCATTTGCAGAGGAGACCACTATCATCGAAAATGTCCTTACATCCCACGGATCTTAAGGGACTGGTCTCTCTGTTTGCACAATCCGGTGTCTTCAACCTCTGACGATCATGTTGAGAGTGCACCATCAACTAGTGAAAACAAATTCAATGGATAGAAAGGAATATCTAAATTTCCTTGTATACTGTGTGAAGGTGATCATGCCTTCCATCATTGTCCCTTCCTGGATGAAGCTAAAAGAGTCTTGGATAACTGTCCTACTTCACCGCAATGACTTCCTCCTGGATACAAGAAACTCTTGCTGAGTCCATCACTAATTGAAAATCCGACTGACACACCTTTGTTGTTGGTCGAAGCACCTATTAGCCTCCTGCTGCAGCAGGTTATTCATCTTTCATGATCGACATTTTTACATGCCAAATATGTCATGCTTTGCATGCTGCAATGTTCCATATTTGCTACAGAGGCTGAAAAGGTGTCCATGAGAGTGTGCTAGCCAAAGTACCACTGCTATCTTATTATTGCAAATTCACCATGAGGAGACACAGTTGCTTATTATACTTGATGGATGGCCCAACAGTTTAATATGGACCATGCCCTTTTAAATTTTTTGTTGCAGAATAGAGAATGATTCCTCTCCAAACAGCTCAATCTTGGTAGATTTTTAGATAGGTAGAGAAACAAGGGTGCTCAAAAGCCTAATCTGAGCCCCTGGAAGAAATAAGTGTAGATACAGATAGGAGGACAGTGCAAAAGAAAAAGATGATAATCAGGGTCTGCCAGTTCAAGTGCACCCAATCCACAAAGAATAAAAAATGTTAAGTAAGTAGGCTGGGTAGGTAATTTTGAGGTTGCAGAATGTTGATTTGTGATCAATTCCACATTTTCAAGTTTTATATATATCCAGATCACAGTTATCAGGCAGTTCCTATTTGAAATACTTCAAGCGAGGCATGACTAACTTCCCTTTATTCCTCTTCCCTAAATCATTTACTAACTTCCCTTAAAGAGGTCAAGATCTGCTTGATATCTCTTAGTTTCATCATTTTCCATATCATTTGCCTTGGTGAAGATCTACTTTACTCAAGGAGGGTCCACACTTTCTCTACAAAGTTCTATCTCCCCTTTAAAGCCTAAGATCTCTGAAACTTAGTGCTTTCTTGTCATTTTCATATTAACTCCTGACATTATTATGTAAATCCTTATCTATTTCCCTTCCCCCTACTAAAACTATATTAATAATTCCCCTATGTAAATATCCCCTCCCTCTAGTTGAAACATAACCATAGGTATCCCCTTGGGAATTACTAACTCACCTGGATCTTAGTAAGAACCCTCATCTCTGCATAAATTTCCCCCTCCCAGGTGTTTGAACTCCTTCCAAAACACAAGAAGCCCCCTCCAAATGCATTAACCAACCCCCACGCATTGTATTTTTGGAATTTATTAATGTTTGATTAATAAATAACCAAGCGACGTCACATTAACCCTTAACCTAAAGTTTGAAACTCACCCGCGGCCACAAATATTAAAATTTATCGCGCGCGCTGTTTCACTAAACCCTGTGCATTTTCTCCTCCCGTCCACCGTCGGATCAGCCCTCCTAGATCCGACGGCCCTCATGCATATCGAGAGCCCTCTTATGATGGTTTGTTAGCACCCGATGTCTGACGGTTTTACCGTCGTACACCGGGACAGCTGGCGGCATCCCATTGCATCGGGCCGCCCATGACCAATACCACCTCTGTACCAAAGGCGATCTGATGCATACCAAAAACCGCCCTCCCTTCGCGTGACATGGGCATTGCATCACCCTGCCACATCGCCTCCACCTCACCCCTTCCTGCCTGCGCCTGGCTCACATCACCCTGCCACCGTGTCCTGCCACGTCACCACCCCGCTGTACTGCCACATCACCTTGCTGACATCATCATGCTGACATCATCACCGTACCAAAGGACCCCACCGCTGATGTCATGCTGACATCAGCAGCTCAAAAACGCGCAAGTGCAAAAATCAAGCTTCGGAGCCCCAGATCAAATTTCTGAGGCAGTTTTCGATGCGCGATTAGCGCTTAGTGCTAATCGTGCATCACTACGGAAAATAGGCCGAAATGGGGAATCTTTAGGGAATCTTTTGATTCCTTAGCCATTTTTGCACCGAAAAAGGGAGAAAAAGCCCGATTTTGCAGTTTTGAACGTATCAAAAGACAGAGAGAGACCCGGTTCAGATGTTAAAGAGTATCAGAGAAGATATGAAGCCAAAATGCATGTCAAAGAGTATCAGTGTAGCGGCAAAGTGTATCAGAGAAGATCTTCTCAAGGCTCGAGGTGAATGAAGCATTAAAAGAAAACCTTGAAAGTCAAGAAGCAGTTAAGGAACCATTCAAAGCTCACCAGCACAAATAACTTCACATTAAAACTCACAGAAGATCAGTGGACCAGAACTCAAGGCACAATTATTACAGAACCACTGCACCAAGTCACAGAGGACACCACATTAGCTCACTTTTGATCCAGCTGCCACTGGCGCAGCCCTAAGAAGACTTACTTACATTTAATTCCAGCATAAATTAGGTTTTAGAAAGCTTTTTTCCTGCATACCTATTTAGGTCGGTTGTAATAAATACTTTTAGATATTTTACCTATATATACCACCCTGAAACAAGTAAGAGGGGTTGGTTGGTCTTTGTTGGTTTGATGTTGAGCTTGAGAAGAGACTCACACTATGTATATGATAAATTCTATAATCAAAGACTGCTGAAATGCATGGATTCTGAAACTGTTTGCTGTGTTTAATTGGTCGAAGAGTGACTGTGGAATTATTGTGCTTCTACATGGTTCAATAAGTGTTCCTTAACTCTGTTTAGTTCTTCATGTTTGTTTTATCACCTATGTTCCACCATCTAAAATTGCAGAAAAGAAGATTAGTTTAGGATTTGCTTGGCAGCACCCTATGCTCAATTTCTGCGATTTCTTCATGTTTTCATCAGGAATAGTTATGAATATGCATACTTAAATGATCATGTTTACACTATTTCTTTCACATATGAATGTTAGTTTAGGAATTTTTAACTGCTCCTAGATAACCATTCATTCACCTCTCTTCCCTGTTAGTTGATGAAAGATTCTTAATTGCCTTTCATCTCTGGCTTTCATCCCATCTTTTCAGCAATTGGTATTGTTTCATGTGTAGCTATCCCGCTCCATAATCCGCTTGTGACCAAGAAAACGCAACAGCAAGCCTTAATCCAGGACTCCATGTCCAATGGTTTGAAACTTATCACGCTATCCCTTGCCTCTCTGCTTGAATGCAACTTCCTTCCACTCAAACTCCATCCAAACAAAAAATCAAAACCCCTGAACCTAATAGCTAGCCTAAAATCATCATCAACAAAGCTAAATCATTAAGAGAGAGCCCTCTCTGATTGCAGGTGGTCTAGAACCTGCAATCCAAAGAATGGTTTGTGGTTACCTTGGTCGTATCCCTTCAGGAGTTTAGGGACAAACTGAGTGATAACAGCACCTATAATTGAAGATAAACCCTCTGAGTCCACACCAGACCAAAGTCAATAGGTCAAGACGACAATCGACCCAGTCTTGTCTTCAGAAGGTCCACCTTCAAATGATACAGTCACTAAAGAGAATGAGAATGATATCATTCAAATTCTTTTTGTTAACACAGAATCCGATGAACTTGGGGGCAATCTACCCGTTCCTTTACTGCAGGAAGGAAGTTCATCAGAGATTCATCTGGTCGTCTATTCGGTCCCACCTCCAAGCAATCTAGTCGTTTCCTTCGATTGGAATCTGCTAGGGAGACCCCGCCTACCATCTAATGTACCATTCTGAATCATAGTACAAGCTTACAGAATGATCATGGCTGGTACTATCATAGATGAAGGGGTTTCCATGAGTATCCTTTCCTCAACTGCTTGGAAAGTGCTTGGTTCACCATCGCTCCTTCCTGAGATTCGAAATCTGTCAGGGTTCAACAAAGGAACCAGTCGACCGTTAGGGATCCTTCTAAATTTGCCTATAACTTTGAGAAGGAAAATCGTTTATCTAAACGTGATGGTAGTCCAAGGGCCATTAGATTACAATCTACTCCTTGGGTGTGACTACATTTATAGCATGGGAGCTATTGTTTCCTCTCTCTTTCGAGTGATGTGTTTCCCGCATGAAGGCAGAGTGGTCCAGCTTGTAGACTAGCTTTCATTCCTTAGTTCAAACACAACTACTAGTCAAGTGTCATCCCTAACTGGTCTTTTTGCACAAGTAATGTCTCATCAACCTCTAGTCAATCCACCTAATGAGCGCGAGTGATTCAGCGAATGTGACTAAACTCAGGGGGCATGCGCCCTGGTCTACTTCGTCAGGAAAAGCCCAGATATAAGGTAGGCTTCCATGTAGGATATATGACTAGTCTGACACACCCGTCTGTTTAGGAAAATGGGATTAGACTAGAATACGATTCCCTCGTTAAAAGTTATGTGATTGGAAGTGGATTCGGCCCTTTCACCTTTGTCTATTTCGATGGACAGAGCCAAGGAAGTGTTTTGTTTGCAAATGTGAACAAAACAATCTTGCAAATGCAAGAACTTCCATATGGTAACCTAGAACTCTACTTTATACTTGGGGGCATGCAAACCTTTTGCTTGCAAGTGAAAATCGACCTTTTATTTTCTTAGTTTGTAAGCTTATTTTCTTAGTTTGTAGGCTCTCAACCCTTTAAACTCATAGGTTAGTCATTCCTAGCTTGCATACAAAAGGCTCCGAAGCAAAGTTGCGCATGGGGCAAGCTCCCTAAAAAATGAACCTACTGATGAGAAACATCCTTATTATACGACTGGCACAAGCAGGTTTACACGAAGTTCAAGCTCGTTAAAAAATAAACCTAGCAATGAGCATATGTTCCCCCAGAGTTTAAGCTCATTAAAAAATGAACCCACCGTTCAGTAAATAACCTTTGTGATCACATCACTATCAGCTTTTGAGCCTTGGTCGTGCTCTTACCATCACCTCCACCTTTTAGCCGATCATACGCCTCCACTTGATTTTTTACCTTTTTGAGGAATAGCTGCGACGAGTGATTCTGTTAGCCACCTTCTTTACATTGCCATGATGGAAAAGTTCCAAACCTTAATTGGAACCAGCTGCTACCCGAAAATATCACTCGTTCCTCAAAGATGAGTCTCTTGTAAGCTCTTTTTAGACTCGTAAAATATAAAAAGATTGCTAAGAAATTGGCCTCCCGAGCTCGTTAAAGTGATTGGAAGTGCCATCCCTCCTCTATATTTTAATATTTTTGGACCTGAGGGATCATTACACAAAAATATCGAGCACTTGTCGTTTTCAGCTCATTAAAGCAATTAGAAGAGTCATCCCTTTCGTATTATTTATAATTTCTTGGACTTAGGGGATTATACTATGAAAAAGGACTACTGGAGTTTCCTTTTCACCTCTTTTCAGATTCTTTAAAATTGAAAAGGACCGAGTTATCCTTGTCATTGAACTCATTAAAAAAATAGCAACAAACTTGTCCATGTAGACAAGAGCGAGTTTCATTATCACTAGGCTCGCTAAATCATAGAGATAGGTTTGCCCGAAGGGAAAATTATAAAACAACCATATGTTATCGTCCTCAAGCTTGACAAAAATAAAGAGGTACTGGTCAGTAATGACTGGGGAAAAAATTGGGAAGAAAACTTGAAGAACTTCATTGGTAGTAGGTCGCTCTTGAACATGACACTTTCACTCCATCACCATGATTGAGTCAAGTTGGGTTATTGCGTTCACCGATCATATTGCCATTGGTCCTCTGTACCATCCATTTTTAGGGTTTACGCTACCAATCCATTTCAATGTCACTGATATGTTTAAGAGAAGTCGCTCAAAGAATTCACCAACCCAGCTAACATCTCATCTACTGCAATACCTTCATGCTTCATTCTTTCATGACTGCCATCCTGAACCTTGTATCATCAGATCGTTTTTACCTCCACAAAATCATTTGCTCCGTTCCGTGTCGTAGATGTGGGATTCATTAAGGCCCTCCTATGACGGGTCACTTCTTGTCGACATTAGCTCATTATCCAAGAAGCTAACCTAGGAACAAACCTTTTAGTACTTTGAAGCTTGTATGCCTAAATGGCAAGTTTCTCACTTCCGGCGATAGGTTTACATCAATGGCCTTCGACCGAAAGATTTTGCGTGGTGTTCGACATTGACTCATGTATTCACACCATGTGAATTGTACTACAGTACCTTGAGGGTCATCATCATTATCGGTGATTCCTCTCGCACCCATTAACAGCTCACATTATTGGCCAGTAATCAGGCGATGTTTTTCCATGTTCGACATTAGAACATCTTTTCGCATGGATTGACTTGTACTTCGGTCGAAGATTGAACAAGTTTGAAGACCCCAAATCTAGTTTCATCCATCCAGGTTGTGATATATTCAAGAAAATAAAGACATCAAATGTACATCATAGCTGCACAGATAATCATCCAAGCCAAGGCATGATGGCTCTACCAGAATCATCAGTCTGCCACATAGACGGTTGTCTATCCTATGTACATGAAAATGAATTTATAAAGCTGAGCATGGGAATGCCCGCCTCAGCTAGAACAGAAAATATTATGAGATATGTATTGTATTGTTCTATTACAAGTCACCTTCCACAGTTCGAAAAACCTCGGATCCTCATGATAAAGCATTTCACCCGACATCAAAAGATTTATGACCTCATGCTTTAGGGGGCAACTATTATATACATATTTGGGTAATGCAACCCCAATCACATATGTCCATAAACCAAGGGCTTCTAAACCCCTAAAAGTGTTGTTTCTACCCTAAAGGAACAAGGTCAGTTGATTATATCATTTCGCAGAAGTTCTCCCTGAAAAACTGCTCAGAACTGGTCAAAACTGGACCATATAGACTGCTCCATGTTGAGGGTGCGATGCATCTCACCTATTACACACAGAGGGCATGATGCATACTGAAAATCCCTTCTTTAGGGTGCGATGAGCAAGAGCAGACAAATGGAAAAGGCAGTTTGCTAGGTGGAAACCCAAAGAATCTTCTAGAAACTACTCATTTGACACTTGCCTCTCTGAATTCGCCCAAGGATGAGTAAGAGATAATGAAATCTCCAAGTGGAACCAAGAACTATCAGTGAAATGACACTAATCAAAATCCCAGAAGCTAACTCACCCACCTGCAAATACCTATATATGGATCCCTCATCCTAGAGATCCGGGGGCTAGAATTTTGTATTTTGTAAGGAAGTGTTGTTGGTTTCTCTATGCAACATTGTATTGTTGGGTGATCTAGCTTTTCATGAGGTGAAGAGGGCTTTCATGCTAGGAGGATGGCATTGGATCAAACAGCTTGGTTGTAATCGTCTCTTCTACTACTTCTATCAATAAAGCTATTTGAGTTTTCCTCCATATACTTGTATATTTCTGAATCTTGTATTGGTGTATGCATTTGTATGGCTAATATACATCTAATCCTATATTGTTTATGGTTATAGATCTCTATGCTTTGATGGTATTTTGTTGCTTTGACTCTACAGGTGTTCTTTGAAGTGGGACAAGAGAGAAAGGAGTGGCGAAAGCTCTATCAAGGGAGAGAGGAAACAAGCAAGGAGACTAGTGAAACATTGAGGTTGGTACTCTCTACTTCTCTCTCATCTATCTCTCATAAAGGAAAACACAAGTGACTTTAAATTGTTTGTTTCTAAGATAGCTACCTGCCTTAATGGGACTAGCAGCTCTGAATGGACACTAGTTTTCCCGATAACACATATAACTTCTAAAATTTAATATCCTCAAGGTAGTCACAAGCTTGTAATTTATCATTCCACATTCGGAATCTAACTCCCTCTTACTTCTGCAAATGAGAGGGTTTTAGGTCATCCTTATGAGGTGCTAGTATGATAGGTCTATCATCCACAACCTTCGGGTAAAGGCTTGGATTGGTTTCACTCCTAGTGAATCTCGGCTTCATCAAACAGCTAGCAATCCTCTCATACTACGCCCAGGGTGTTTTGCTTCAAGCCATAGAGGGCTTTCTTCCACCTGTATACATGAGATTCTCGTTCATGAATCTCAAACTCCACATGTTGTTCCAAACCTATGGACCTGCTACATGAGGGGAATGGTCCGCTTGTAAGATTTTCCTTCGATACATCTCATACATGTACCTTCATGCTCTTTTTGAATTCAAGCATCCCGGTCACCATCTGACTCACAGACCTCCGGTGTTGAGTCAATGGACGTGGTCCCCAATGGACTTGATAAAACCCTGAACTCTAAAACATCTTTGAAAAATCTATTTTCAAACACATACCTTTCCATCGATGAGTGCCACCCTGAAACCTTAAACTTCAATTTCCGAGATGGACACCAGGTTCTTCTTGCAATCAAGTACATAAAAGTGATTCAGCTTTCCTTGCTTTCTTTGAAGAGTCGACCATTTCCTTGATGACCTGCATTACCTTCAGACACTCCTTCGCATAATGGCCAAAATTATTGCAACCAAGGCATCCACCTTTCCTTCCACCCTTAGATCCGAACTTCCCAATGAAGTGATCTTTAGATGGGCCATTAGAAACTTCCGCTATGCCATTCTAATAATATGTTCTTCTTCGACTTCAACCTTTGTGAACTTAGAAGAGAGATGTGGAACCCATTGATCCTTTTGTCTTGTCCCTATTGTCTTTGGTGATTGCTCTTTCACTCTTGCTTGGGAATTGTCTTCACCTCAGCACTAATACCATGTTAATTTTAGGTATGTTCTATGCTAGAGAAATTTATTTCAATTTCTTTTCCACATAAGCAATCACATCAACATAAAGTAAACTGCAGATAGAACATAAATATATATCATAGAAGACAAACCAAGACAAGAGGACACAAGATGTGGCGCTAGCCAGGGACAAACCCTAATGTGGGGAAACCCTTGATCAATTCTTCTTTTATGTTCTTCAAAGTTCAACACAGAAAGTGAGAGAGATAGTATATTTACAATAGAAGTCAATCACTTTGACTTTTGATATCGGCATGAGATCAGCTGAAGAAATATTGTTTCAACTAATTCTCTAAGGTGACTCGTTCACCTATCATAGTGTTGCATCTCGTCTATTTTTTGTACATTACCATGCGACACCTTTTGTACTATCACATGTGTTGAACCTTAATGACTGAGCTACTCTCATCTTCATGCTACTCATCATGCTACATCTTCCATGGTCTTATTCATCATCAAGCTACCCATGCTCATGATCTCATTCATCATTATGCTGCCCATGCTCATATCATCATGCATCATTATGTTGCCCATGCTCATATCATCATGCTGCTCATTATGCTACCCATGATCTCATACATCATGATGGCTTCCTTCAAAGACATATGCTCCGGCTGTTTCAGTAGTTCCCAATAGTTCCAGCGTTTTTGGAAGTTCTGGCTTTCTCGACAGTTCTAACATTTCCGACTTTTCTGGCTTTTCTAGCTTTTCCGATATTTCTGGCTTTTCCGACATTTCAGGCTTTTCCGACAGTTCCGGTAGTTCCATCTTTTTTGGCATTTCAACAATTCTGGCATTTCTAGATTTTTCGGCTTTTCCGGTAGTTCCAGCTTTTCCGGCTTTTCTAGCTTTTCCTTAGGATCTCTCCTTCTACTAAAACCCAAAGACAAGTAGAGAGAGGAAGAGATCCAAGTGTGTGTAGAAATAACTTGAAGTCCTCTTCTATTTATACTAAAATGTAGAGGTTGAATAGACATGACTGTTGGGCTTTTGAGCCTACATAAGTTGCTGGCCGACTTAACAATTTGTCCATAACATAAATAAATTCATAACTTCATAAATACTTATCGGAATCAGATGATCTTTAGATCAATCCTACACCTCTCAATGGGAGGGATCCAAAAGCAATATTAGCTTCCATAAATAATATGACCCACATGGAGTTTGGCCCTAGTTGCCAATTTTAACACAAATACACCCAAAAAAATATTTTCCCTCAAAACAATTCTTTTAACTTCTAGTAAAAATACTTGTTTTCACATTAACGGAGTTTAACCCGCTCTAATACCATGTTAATAATTTGATAGGGGGTAGAGGAGAGGAGTCTCGCTCAACAAGTTTAGAGATCAAATTTTCTGTTGCGGCAAATAAAAGACTTTAACATTCATATTTATCAAACACATACATTTTTGACTCATTAATTTATGTCAAAGCAAATCATTAAGACACAGGATGGGCAATTATACAAAATGAATGATTTTTCTAAACTCGCAGAGATTGTGGACTGCAAGGAATAGTTGCAGAGTGAATGCTTGTCCATACATATTTACCAACATTGTATTAAATACCCTTTTGAATTTAATTATTTGATGTGTGTTTCGGAATGGATAACTAATACTCCTGCTCATAACTTCTTTCCTTCGGCCTGCAAAAATCCATCTAACAAGTATGGTTGTTGTCAGTGTGTTGGTGGTTGGGATTAATATTCCAACCCTCTATCTAAATGTCTACTATTGTTATTTTTATATTCCTAAGTGTCCCATTCTAAACTTTACTTTTCTCAGTGTTATAAATATGCATTAGTTACTTACAACACTTGCTTTACTTTATCATGGGTTGGGTTAAAAATAATATCATACTTTTAATTTATAAACAAATCATCAAAATAGTGGGTTGTTGTACGCATAGCGAGTGTGAGAATGGTGCATCAGTTAATTCATGAAAATAATTTGTTGAAATAAGCATAGTGAGAGAAATGTTTTCAGGTGTTAAAAGTTAGTTGTGGGGAGTGCATAGGTGGCTTCACATTCAACACAATGAAAGCTATCTGGGTATTCTACAACATGAAATTGATTTTAAAAATTAATTGTGAAAAAGTAGGGAGGTCGAAGGTTTTTTAATTGTGGGAAGAAAACCTCTCCCCACTCTGCAAGAGGCTTCTATACTTAAAATGTGAGCATGCACACTATATTGTATATTCACATCAAATAAGGTTACATATAAATACATTTAATGTTGTCTCAAGATAGGTAGACTATCTTGGACACACAATCACCTGGTTGAGAGAATATATTAGCCACACACCAAGCTAGGAACATCTAGATATAACAACCCTAAGGAATAAGAACAAACTCTTGTAGATAGAATGAATCACAACTGAGACAAGTAGGAATTACAACTTCTAAGTCACCCCCTTAATGACTACTCGTCTTGATTTCAATATGCAAAGTTTAGTTGTGGTCAAACAAAATCAAAGAATATGTCGACATCCATATAAAAGAGAAACCATCCACTGGAATGCATGGGTGCCAACTGCTGCAACCTCCAATATACTAGGATGCCCTTCGCATACATGGTTCTGTCAACCATTATAACTGCATATATGTACCTATACCTACAAATCCCCCTCCATCATCATCATCGTCATGGGTTTTATTGGATTACCCATAACCATGCTCTGGGTTTTATCAGATTACCCTCAACCATGTCAACAAGGGCTCTCAGCCACCAAGGCTCAACAAAGCCACCAAGGCTGAACTCAGCCACTAAGGCTCAACTTTGCCACCAAGGCACTCAATTTGGCCATGAAGGCTCAACTTCGCCACCAAGGCACTCAATTCAGCCACGAAGGCTCAACACAACCATGAAGGCTCAACTCTACTACCAAGGCACTCAATTCAGCCACGAAGGCTCAACATAGCCATAAAGGCTCAACTCAACCACCAAGGCACTCAATTCAGCCACCAAAGCTCACCACAGACCCAACTTAACTAGGCCTAGGGTTTTCTCCACTCACCCTCAACCATGCTAAGGTTTTTTTCGGCTGACTCTAAATCATGCCTACAGGAATCCCTGTCCACTTCACTCTCACACGTGGTTTCTGGCTTACCACAAACCAACTCTACAAATACAAAGTGGTTATAAGATTACCACGAACTATATCGGGGTACACGTCTCATCAGGGTTACAATACACACTCCAACTCTTAGAGTTACCAGGTACACACATTATAAAAACGACTACAAAACATCCTAGACTTGCTTACTAATAAATGTATGTGACACTTAATACACCATGAGTCTGTTCCACAAACTCACACTAATTCACACAAACTTTCGCTTTGTTGTCTATCATCCTTTAATATCTGATGCAACTCCTCTAATGTCATCTTCAGTATGATTCCTTCATCATATCTTACAAATTTGTGTACTGTTGGAATGACCAGTTCCAACACACACTGAAAATTGTGACAATAGATGGTGAGACCAATGTCACTTCAATGATAGCTAGAAATACCATTACATTACATAGACATATTAATTCTGAATTAAGATGATTATTCTTAATTCTGAGGTGAGTTGCATCCATTGGCAGATTTCCATTTGCGTGGATCGATTGGTGGATTAAATTCAAGGTTGTGTCAGAGGCAGATCGACAGTGAGGCAATCGAGATTGTGCTACCTCTATCATATTTGCTTCATGAATTCGATAGAGTTGTGAACCCCACGGTGCCTATATGGTGAGGTCGTGACTTTGTCAGATCCGATCGAAGAAACAATTTAGATCCAACGTGAGCAAGGTCCGAGCACCAAAGTGGCAGCATGGATTGTTGATTAGAGTGGTGTAGTGTAACATGGGTCTCAGGTGTAGCTTGCTAGCTCGCTCGAGAGCTGCAAGTTTCGGATTTATAGTTTTGTCCTCCTTTTATTTCAACATCTATGGCCCACCATAATTATTGCCATTTATTTATTAATTCATATCTAGTGCGCAATAAACTAAGGTGCAAAATTAGTTACGTAGAATGCAGAGGATAGCACTACTCTTTTCCACATTTTTCATTTCCATGAGAACGACATTTCCATTGACAAAGGAGCGGGAAATTGGGAAATACAGACTCCCAATTTCTCCAAGGAAAAAGCGAAGAAGAGATTGCTCCTGATTATACTAAACAAAACAAAAAATTGCCGAATATTCCCAATAATACTTGTCGTTGGTTCTGTAATGAGTATCATTCCCAAGAACCTCATGTCATTTTCGATCTACGAAGTAAAATAGTGTGCATAGAGCTTAGCCTAACTCGCTATTGTTGTCAATACATCTTCTATATTCAGTGAAGTTCTCTCCAAATATTTGTATTTTTCCCAACATATCTTACGTGAATGCTTAACAATGGAAAACATAATGTTTGTTTATGCAAATATTAATTTTGCTTTTTGTCCTCTGCAACTAGAGATAACTTGCGTTTGTAAATGAAGTTGATTCATTGTCATTCCATACACAGTCCTATGTATAGTCATTTCCCAATAAGGCACCATGCCATATAAGTTCTCATAGACCTCGACTTCAAGAGAATAAGTTCCCATTACCATGCGCACTATAATTGTAGTAATTAGGCTCCTGCTATGCCTCTAATGGGCTATAGCCAACTCCTATAGAATAGGAACTGACTCCTTACATAGAAAGAATCACAACTAGAGACAAATAAGAATTAGATATTCCAACAAATAACATAATTTCAAATAAACAATTTAATATCACATCTATGAATATAGTTAAAACCCATTAAACATCATCCATACTTACATATCAAATAAAACTGAAGGGTAAGCCATCCCATTATCACATTCTTGCAATGTGTGACCATCTACCGGCCAAGAACATCAAATACGAGTCATGGGACGACTACAAATACAAATCAAATATTCTTTTTAATTGGTGTGTTGATTTTTCTGTTTATTTAGAAAATAGTTAACAAGTATCAAAGCTCATTGTGCCAGTGTTGCACGTTAAGGGTTTCTTTTTCATTGTGTAGAGCTAAGTTCATAGCTCCACATAATTAGCTAAATAAAAGGAATAAAAATAATTTGATATTGTCCTTATTAGAACCAAAAAAATAACATCGTCTTATTTAATTGCACATCGTGTTCATTAATTGCAGTGATGCTTTTCGAGTTTAACTTCCTTTATTAGTCCGTAATTCACAGCTAAGTTGCTCATTTAGCTATGATTAGCTCATAATCGTAGATCTTATTCATTCGTTTGTGATATCATGGAGCTTAGCATATTTTGATAGCCATAATTATTAAGCTTTCATAATAATATGGAATCTGGATCGTCCGTGAACCTTGTTAGATTTGAATTATGGCCCAATTTTGTGTGGAGAGTTTGTATTGGATGGAGAGATTTTTTTTTGGTTGTGTGGAGAGATTTTATTGTGTAGAGATATTTCATTGTACAGAGAATTTTTATTGTGCAAAATTTTTTCTGCACTAGACATAACTCTGCGTAATCAATTAATTAGTGGTATAAGCAAGGACTATGTTGCATTGTAGCTATTATTTTTGTTAAAAAATTATATAATATATATTTTAGATTGAAAATTTGAAAAAAAAAACATAAAAAGAATAGAGGTGACATAAATGGAATTTTTTTTAATTATCTTAATGATTGGCAGGGAAGCTATTTTGGTATCAAATTGATATTTTTCCACAAATATTAATTATATTATATTATATTATAATATATATATATTATATATTAAATTTAGAATTTTACATTTTTTTAAAATATTTTTTCCTATTTGTTTTCATCTAGGATATTCAATATTATATATATATATTATTCCAAATATATAATATATATTTGTATATTCAATTATATATATATATATATTTCTAAGTATCTGTTTCTTCAGTTAAAAAAAGGAAAAATAACTCCTAATATTCTTTTCATGATAGAGATATGACTTTAATATTTAGAAACAACAAATAGTAAGTTTTTATTAGAAACAAGAAATACCTCAAACATGAGAATCTCTTGCACGTTAACATTACTTAATAAAATGAAGATGTAACACCTCACCCCACCTTTACCTGCTTTTATAACAATTTTATAAACTCTCTAGGGTAAACTTGAGTTGAGATTTACTATGCATGACGTGACAATGAAGTTCTAGTTATGGAAGTGGGACCTAATAATTTCAACTTTACTATAACTTCCCAAGAATACTTGATCACCCAAATGTCAAGAAACATCCACTAATCATCTTTTCTTGAATTGGAACTTCATTTTTAACTCACTTCTCATAATAGCTGCACACATAAAGACCTATGCATGTGGACAAAAGGCTCCAACCACACACAAAAATCACCCTCTATGTGGCTATAACCAAAATTTCTAGGATTTAAGAGTGCAGCCACAAACCATGTTCTAGATTTTCAGGGCTAGCCTACAGGCCCACTGCCCGGAACTTGTAGAACTTCTTGTAGGAGTCTTCTTACACTATCCTAAACTTAATCCCTGCAAAAACGTGTCCAATAAATATGATAATCATTCTTTAAAACACGTTTTAATCATAATACATATAAGTCGTGAATGCATATATGTACAATAGCTTATTAAGTTCATCATAGAATCATCATGAAAGCTTGTTTCCCTCTCTTACTAGGTGTAATAACACACATTAGTGATAAAATAAATGTTCTATTAATTAAGTGGCTCTCCAGGTAAGATACCTGGAGAGTGCCCAAGCACTTCACACATACAGACTGTGTACAATCAGGAGAACAGCCTAGTATATATAGGCTTTCTCACAATCAGGGTTGTTTGAACCACTCCCTGGGTATTAGGATTTGAGATCTAAAATTAGAGTGTCAATCTTATCATCACTATAACAATAATCTAAGTTTAGCTTTCTCCATTATCTTCAACACTCCCCCTTAATGGAGAAAGGGTACTAAACAATAACATACACCTATTGGTCTAGTCTTAGCTAGACTTACAATTAAAAACATGAAAAAAACTTGGTAACAAAGTTTTCATTTTAGTCTTCTTGTAACAGAGCCCATACTTGTTCATTTATGGAGGGGACCTCATCTTCACTTTATTTTCCCATGAGGTAGTGCTGTATCTTCACCTCATTTCTTCCCCTATGAAGCAAAACTTGAATTCTTATTCTTGCCCTTTTCATAATTATGGCAGGCTGGATAGGAGAATTTTCCTTCTCACTATTTCTGATGTCAACCATTTGAACGCTAGCGATGATGTCTTCACCATTCATTACTGCAACTTCTGTGTTGATTTCATAAAGACATGGTGTCTCAAGTCATGCTTCAAGAAATTTCAATCCTTCTTCAAACTTGGTTATGTTTTCCTTGTTGTTGTTGGTATCATCTACACACACAAAAATATTAATGAGATCATCACAATTTAAATTCTCTTCAGCTTTGTTTTCTTCTACCACATCTTTACAATCAGCTTCATCTGGCTTGTCCCATTGACCTTCAATACTTTGTTCCTCTTCACATCCTTCTTGAAGATCAACTTGTGAACCTTGCACAACAGATTGTGCCTCTTGATTCTCGTGGTCATCAACAGAACCACATTGTTTTTCTGAAATCTATTTTGACTCGAATATACTGCCCATGTTAATGCCAAATGCACACATGAGAAAAATATCATCATCAGAATTAAAAATATCTTCAAATAAATACATGTTGTTAAAGTCCAGCTTATCTCACTTTGAGATTCCATTTCGAATCCACACGGTCCTCTAACGAGCTCCAACAACCCCGTTACCACGTAGACGAGAAACTTCTCCCTTTGGCAGCTCTTCAACTGTAGAACCTTTTAGATTGTGACTTCTGTGCCACGCAGGTCTTAGTGCCCTCAGCTCTGGCAACGAGCAACTAAACGACCTCTCACAAGTTGGAAACACTATCAATATCTAATTCTGATGCACATATTTCTGAAGATGGGTTCAAATTAGCAAAAAAAAAATTGCATTTTTTGTGGCATATAATAATTTAGAAGAAAATTTTCCAAATTGGTTTTCAGAATGAAAAAATACACATGGAAGAGTGAACTTTGGAAGAGTGATCTTTGTTTTCTCAGCCTCCTCTATGCCACCTTTTTATGAAATAATAAGCCCCTCAAGAATTAACGCTCAGAAATATCCTAGCTTCAAGGAAAGGTAGATTGCAATGGAAATTATCTAGATTTATCAGAATAATTGAATTTGAAAAAATGTCACCAACTACATCTGTTGATATGAAGTTTATGGGCATTCATAACGCATATGTAGAGAAAGATAGTAATAGTTTGGAATTCAACTCTGAAAAACAGCTACAAAATCTGAAATTCATGCAAGACTTGTCACGGATAAAACCGCAGATGATTCAAAAGGTGCTTTCGTCGATCAGGATTTTAGAGTATACAAATGTCAATTTAGCTATCCAGGCTTTTCTCCTTGAGCTGCCTCCACCGCCAGCATTGCGGAGGTGAATAACATGAATTCAATGGTTTCCTGGTCCCGATCCTTGCAAAAATCAATGGGCAATCATGGGCTATTCAGCTGCAAACATCGAATCTAAGAAACAACGAGCCTGACTCTCGTCCCTTCAAGAATCTGTCGCTCGACATTTTTCAGATTTCCTTATCATAGCTTCAGTCAATGATGGCTCCACAGTCCTCTTAAAGTGCTCTTTCTTTTAGTGTGGTACCTCTCGACCCTCCTCGGCCTCTCGTCATGGCCTCCAAGCAAGTCCGGCCTCCTACGATCTACAGAGAATCTCACAAAATTTGGAAGCCAGATGTTGTGGTTCCATCTATCCCGTCGATGCCGATTTTCAACAGATCGGGCCAATGATAATATACATGCAATCTCCTAAGATCATCCACACAGAAGCGCAGGATTTCATGAGTCTGGTTCAATGCCTGATTTGGAGGTCATCCTATAGTGCCAAAACTAAAAATCAGATAGGCGATAATGGCTCCACGACAACAAGACGCAGATTAGCAGATGCACCCTCCACGATCTCTTCACAGTAGAATCAGACACACAACACATAAGCCTCTAACCTATAACTCTGATACCATGATAAAATATGCAATGTTTTATATTAAATGAAATGAAACCCACTGGTCAGCTCTACAAAAGAGAGTTTGAACAGAGAGTCTCGCTCTGCAGAACGCTCTACATTGCTCATGTACATTACACAATATATTGTAATCACAGGTTTAGGGAAGTTAGAACCATAACCTAAAAAATAGAAACTAATTTGTATCCTGCTTGTGAACCAACTCACTATTCTAAGATATTCTCCATTATCTCTAACAATTAGCTCATGCGTTCATATAATATAACTAAGAGCCCATAAAACCATGGAATGGATCCATAACAAGAGCGCATCATGTAATGATAAATATACCATACATGTAATCAACATTTAACTAAAATGGAACCAGGAAAAACTAGTCATAAAAGCATACATAAATCAGAACTTGTGCTCATTAATGTCAATAAGAATCAACACATAAAACATATGCAAATCCCAGCCAAGTCAAAGACTTTCATGTACCACCTGACCATAGATTAAGTTGAACCAAATATTTCTTTCAGCCAAACAACCCCATGTCATATTCCAAGCATGAATATTGAATCACATGGGATAAACCAAACAAAACCAAACAGATAATTCATAGGTTAAACCACCTCCACCCTCAACCACAATGATTTCACCTAAACTGGTCAAGAAATCACCAAAACTAATACAATATTAGATGCCTCATGATTTATTCACCATTCCCAAAGGAATTTTCCTGTCTCCACCCACCTATCAAGAGCTTCTGGGAGAAAACTATCTCCACCATAAACCCTTGGGATTTCTTGAGACCACCTCAATCGGATCTAAATCCATCAATAATCCAAAGCTCAACCAAAATGAAAACCTACTTGGTGATAGTGTTGGATTCCACCAATACAAATGGGATCTCCTCGATGTGAAGTCCCAATTAATCCTCACACCGTTTGGTATAGGAGTCCTATCGAATTATATGGTTTGGCCACCATTGCAAATGATTTAGAGGTATGCCTTGGCTGCAACACATGCACAAGAGATCATAAATATGACTTTGGGGAGAAAGTACATAATATTTATATGACACTGAGTGTAGAGTGTAAAGGAAACTTCAACGATCATAAGAGAGATGAGCCTCTAATAGGGAAGTAATAGTACTATCCTAAGAGAGACATGCGAGTGGGGAGAGAGAGACTTGTTGCTTAACCTACAAATTAGCTCACAAGATAAGAAACAATCGTGAAAGAATAAAGAATACCCATTCAACAAGATCCATATCCAAAGCAACAAAATAGTTCATTGTCTTTAGTATGTGTTACATCAACATACCACCAACATATAAGGAATATTATTACTACATTCATGATACAAGCATGAAAGAGTGTTGGCTCAAACAAATGTTGATAATTAATTAATGTTCCAAGTACACTATTATATAGGTGGAACACTAGCTTCAATAGTGGAACATGAAGTTACAACTTGCTTCTCCAAAGAATGATATTCTCCCCTATGCACCACTGGAAAATCCAAAGCCCAAAACTCTCAAAATCGAAAAGCCCCTTTATCTAAGTTATGAATATTCATTTATAAGAAATGACAATGACTCTTGATTTTCCTCACGACTCTTCAAATTCTATGACTCATGAGCTTCCATATAACCTTACACATTTTGCATGACTCTTTACATTCCACACGTGTTTCTTCACATTCCACATGTGTCTCTTGGAATTCATTAAATTGGACTTATTATTCACAAAAGACAGCTACATATAAGATGACGGCTACATAAGACAAAACTCTACTGGGACAAAATTATCTTCACTTAGAAGAAAGAGACAAATCGGTATCTTTGACATGGAGTTCATTATTGATATACGAGCATCATGCTCGAAAATCTATTGTGGTGACTTTGACTCGAACCGATAGTTATACCGCATATCACATCTTTACCTCCAATGCCTTTGATAGTACGAATTTCGAGCCTAATTCCACATTATTCCATAGTCAAGATAACCTCATATGAATTTTAGTTTGTGACTTTGCATACTGCAGAATAATGTCCATTGTCATGTCTAAACCTTCCTAACATGTTGCTTGCCCAATTTCTTAATATATTGTTTTATTTCCCACATAATGACATCCTTGCCCCTTATTTCTCCTAATGCACCCACATAAGGAATTTCATGTTTCATTGTAAATGAGTACTAAAATAATAATATCAAACTCCTTTTGCTTTTCTTTGAATTTAAAAAAACTTTTGTCATAGTTTACAAGAAAAAGATCTTGAATAGGTTGTAAGAGTTAAAAGTACCTTTTCATTCGAGGGCTACTACAACAAGGTTGTATAAGAAAAATATTGCCAATTATAATAAATCCAAGGGATAGTTGAAGGAAATTAACCAAAATATAGGATTTAAGAAAGATTATCTCTCATCCCTAACCCTTTTTGGCAAGTATAATAATCAATAATAATTCTCAAGGATTTCTACTACAAGGTAGGTATACCTATTAATACTTACAAAACAAAAGTTACAGTAATTAAAACCAAAAACATCACCTACAATAATTCCAGTATGATTAAAATAACTTGGGAGAAGGGCATTCCTACAAATATCTCATAGTTAATATTCATCATAAGCTCAATTGGAACTAAACCATTAAGAAAAGGATATATGGATGGTGGAAAGCGTATTCTTGGAATGACAACAATTGAAAATCAGTAGTTTTTTGGATATGTGATAATAAAAACTTATCTTTGATATCCTCATTGCTCTTGTTATTTTAATAGATGTGAAGTTTGGACATGTAGTATCTCTAGAGAATCATGAAAAAAAATAAAGTATACCAGATATAATTGTATAACTTATAATATAAAAATTAGAGCTAATACATCCTATCCCATCCTCCTAATAAAAGAAGGGCATTCTCCCAAGAGAATAATTGTGATTAGGTACCTAATGTATAAAAACATGTTAAACAAAATCGAAGATGAGAAACTTCCAAAAATTGCTTTCAAACTCTATCCAAAAACACTTTCAACTCAAGCAAGGACGAAGAAACGATGCCCAATCTTAGCTAAACCATTGGGGAATAAGGGAAGAAATCATACTGGAAAATAAGGAGAATATTAAAAACAATGTTACTATTAAATTTAAGGAGACTTTTTTATGCAATAAAGAGTTAGAGGGCCAATGAGAATTAATATGTTATAAGAAGGCATTGAACCCTAATTTAGATGAAAGTATATGTCATTTCTTTCAAATTAAGATGCCATTAGGTATAAATATAAAATTAAAACTATTATTACATCTAAATTTAAAGAGAAATTTTAGTGTAATAAAGAGATAGATGGAAAAAGAAAATTAAGATATTAGAAGGCACTTAACAATAATTTAGAATATCAAAATTACATGGGATGAAAAAAATCGTCTTTGTCATGCAAAGACAATAAGGACACAAGGCTAGAAGCTATTATCAAGATATACTCATTATGAGCTTAAACATCTCATACGTAGGAATTAAATGTAGATGAAGATGATAACAACATTTCTCCCAATCACTTTTAGCTACATCCAAATTACACACAAATGAATATAAATGAATGAATAAATAAAAAATGATC